>PVIC010000640.1:12064-113153 GCA_004025085.1 Thryonomys swinderianus | reverse complement strand
AGGAAGGAAGGAAGGAAGGAAGGAAGGAAGGAAGGAAGGAAGAGAAGGCAAGAAGAAGACTCCAGCTGCCCAGGGCTTCTTATAACAAGCTCCTCAGATCTTCTGCCATCTGTCTAATAATATGAGGGGAGACACATCTAGCTCTTGAAATAATAAGTGCAGCAACCAGCCTGTGGAATCTAGGGAAGCCAGAAGGTTAGAGAGAGTCACTGTAACTGCTTGAGGCAACACTGTCACATCTCTAAGAACATCTATTATTTACCTGGCTCAAAAGTACGACAGATTCTTAGTAGACCCTAGAAGGGCAAAAAGGTGAGAATAAATGCAGGTTTGTTGTATACACTGTGCCGAAGCAATGCTGCTGGTCTCTACCTTCCAGCTTGTCTTCTGCTCTGCCCAGGGCTGTAGGAGAAGGGGGATGTTTTCCTAATTATTCTGCCCAGAGGGAGGCTTTTTTTTCTAATTGGTCAGTCAAAAGAAGATACATTGTTGCAAAGTGTCATCCCAGAGGGAATTGGGTGAGATTTGCATCCCCTCTGAGAGGCACTTTAAGTCCTAGGAGAGGCCACTGTATTTTAAACCTCAGTGAGAGACCCAGAGAATGATTTGGTGATGAGCAATAAAATATGTCTGTTGAATTGAATGTTCATCAAACTGGGATGTGTAGTTTAAAAAATCTGATATTTCCCCTTATACTGAAGTTGATCCATCCAAGTTACTGCCTCCTCAGGTAGACCATTAGTTTGCTTTTGGGGGGGCAGGCTTGGGGACCTCATTCATCCATTTCTTTCCTGTTGTCCAAAGCAGGCATTCAATAAATATTCATGACTGGCTCATCCAGATCAAAATGGAGGTTTGTTTAAAAACCTCTGTTAAGAAGCTGACACCAAATGAGAGCTACCAGTGCTGATTTGCCGATATTTTCACCTGGCTTTTGAAACAGAATCCTTGAAGGCAAATTTTACTTTACACCAGTGTTGGAGAGAGCCTGCCCTGGGGGCAGACAGGTGGTAACCAGGTGAGTCAAGCCAGGCGATGGGAACAAAACAATTTCAGATCCTCTTCAAGACACCCTATTTTTGCACAAGCACAGGTCAAGGGGCAAAATCATTCTTCTCTTTCCTTTTCTCTAGTGTTTATCTAAAAGAAGACTACTTGTATTTAAGACAAATTACTGGGTCTAATTTGTTTCCAATTCCATCTAGCTTTCCCCCAAAAGAACAAATTCAAGCATTTACTAATAAGAACAGAAATATTTACTGAAATATATACCTTTCCCAATTTCCTAGAGAAATTATCCACAAAAAGGAAAGAAATGTTCTAAAAGCAAACGTTGGATCACTGTGGATGGTAAAGTACTTCTGTTTCCTTTTTCCCCACTTGTCTAAATTCTATACGATTTTTATACATGGTATATTTTCATAGAAAAAAAATCCTTTGTTAAAAGGATTGGGTGTGATGGCACATGTCAGTAATCCTAACACTTAGGAGGTAGAGGCAGGAGGATTGCAGTGAGTTCAAGTCTAGCATGGGCCACAGACTGGGTTTAGGGCCAGCCTAACATTACTAAATATTCTGTACTTTTTTTAACCTCCTTGTGAGTCATATTTTCCATCTTCTTTGCTTGTTGACAGTTTGGTTTTGTTTCTAGGGTTTTGTTTTTTTTTTGAGACAGGGTCTTGCTTTGTACTTTAGGCTGGACTTGACTCACTATGTAGCCCAGGTTAGCCTCAAACTCACAGCGCCTCTTGCCTCTGCCTTCTGAGTCCTGAGATTACAAGCATGAGCCACCACATCCAACACTGTGGATATGTGGCACCGGCGATCAAACTCGGGACCTTGCACTTGCCAGGAAGACACTGAAACCACTGAGCTAAATCCCCGGCACTGAATGCTGACAGTTTTGAGTCAAACACCAGTCAGCGTGATTTTTTTCTTTGTTGGGTGTAGCATATATGTATATTTTTATTTCTTTATGATTTTGTTTTATTTATTTATATTTTTGTTGAACTTGCTGTAGCAAGACTTGGCCTCAAAAACCATAAAAACAAAACAAAAATCCACAATGTTTGCCAGTCATGGTGGCTCATGCCTGTAACCCCAGAACTCAGGAGGCTCGGTTGGAGGATTGCCACAAGTCCAAGGCCTGCCCGGGCTGCACAGTAAGTTCTAAACCACCCTAAACTACAAAGAGACCTTGTCTCCAAACAATTAAAAATTAACATAATGCCCTCTTAACTTTTGGGACGTGGAGGACATATGACCTACTCTGGGCTTATGAGATTCTTTCCCTAGGATTTTTTTCCATTTGGAGCTGTGGAGAAAGAGGGCTGGATCTTTAGAGTCAAATAAGAATATGAGAGTAGAGCTGCTTAGCATGTTGTCTCTGACAGAGAAAGCTTGGCTGTATAATAAAAAATAAAAAATAAAGCTTACACAGAGGTAAAAAATGCCAAAGCCAGGCAACATCTGCATATAAAGTTTTTGCAATATTTTTCCCTTCAATTCATTCATGATTAACTTCAGAAACACTATCAAGCACAGACTATGTGTGATAGGGCAGAAACTGACAACAGTTCAGTAGATATTAGTAACTGATCTCTGCAGAAAGACATCAAACACCTCTCCTCCCTCAAAGTAAAACTATTCTTAAGTAATATAACTGCACCCCAGAAAAAAAGAACAAGTGTATTTACAGAAAGCTTAAGATATACCCTATGGGGCCAGAGGGTTAGTTCAGTGGTTCCAGCGCCTGCCTCGCAAGTGCAAGGTCCTGAGTTCGATCCTGGTAACCACATACAATGCTGGGCATGGAGATTGACGCCCACCAACAATCAATACCACATACCACAGTGCTGGGTGTGGTGGCTCATGCCTGTAATCCCAGAACTTGCCTATAATCGCAGCACTCGGGAGGCAGAGACAGGTGGATTGCTGAGTTCAAAGCTTGCATGGGCTACACAGTGAGCTCAGAGCCAGCCTGAACTACAAAGCAAGACCCTGTCTCAAAAAAAAAAAAAAAAAAAAAAAGATATACCCTATGGGGCCTGGGATTGTAGCTCCGTGGGGCCACTGCCTGTCTGCTAAGTACAAGGTCCTGAGTTTGATCCCTGGATCAACAAAAACAAAAACATAAATAAATAAAAATGCACATATGTGCTACTCCCAACAAAGAAAGAAAAAACACATTGATTGGGAGTCGACTCAAAATTATCAGCATGCAAAGAAGATGGAAAATATGACTCACCAGGAGGTAAAAAATATAAACAATCAAAACTAACAGAATAGACAGAAATGTTAGGATTAACAGACATTAAAATAACTACTATATGTTTAAAAATGAATGAGAGACAAGAAGTACATTTAAACACAAAATTGAATTTTTAAAGATTAAAACTCCAATGTCTCAAATAAAAAATGCACTTTTGACATAAGAACATTACAGAAGGAAAATTAGTGATTTGAAAATATACCACTAGAAACTATTCACACTGAAATGAAGAGAACAAAAAATAAAAAGGAAATAAATAGCACCATTGACCATGGGACAACTTCCAGTGGCCTAATGTGTGTACAGTCAAAATTCCCAAAAAGGGAAAGGACAGATAAAATATTGAAAAATTATTACAGTTTTGATATCTGGCCTAGGCACGTGTGTTTAAAACTGGGCAAAAGATTTCAGCAAATCTGAAATAGGCTCAACAAAAATAGATATATATACCTGAAAAAACATATGTAAAGAAATGGTTATCATTATTAACCCTATATCAATTAGGATAGCAAAAATGGAGAATTCTGACCATATTAGTATTGGCAAGAATATGAGCTAACTGGAATTCTCTTCTACTGCTGATGGGAATGTACAACCACTATGGAAATTAAACTTACATCTATCATTTGATTTAGCTCTTCCATTTCTAATTACTCATGAGAAATGAAACTATGTGTCTAGTTTAAAATGAGTGGACATTCAAATAAAAGCATTCTGTCCTCTTGTACTAAACGTTCATAGCAGCTTTATTGATAATAGTATGAAACTGAAAAGGCCACAATATCTTTCAAAATGAGGACAAATTATGGTTTAGTCATGGAATTAATACATTCAGTAAAAAGGAATAAACTACTGAAACACGCTATAATATGAATAAACCTTCCTCCCCCCCAAAGTGTATATGCCATTTATAAATTACAAATGTACAACATTTGCTAAACTGAAACTAATCTATAGTGACAGAAAGCATATGGATAGTTGTTTCAGGGAAGGGGAAAAGAACAGAAGGATAGAAGGGAGGAATAAGAAAGGAAGTTGGAAGAGGCTAGAAAGCAAATCTGGAATGCTCATTATATTGATTTGGCTACTGGTTGCACAGATGTATGCTTATGTCAGAAATGATCAAATTTTGCGCTTCAAGTAGGTACAATTAATTGCATATCAATTTTACTTTTAAAAAGAAAAAATGGATAGAAACTAAGCCTATCTTCCATACTTTTTAAGAGGCTGTCGTTATTCACTAATGGAGCAAAGGAAACTTGTTCCGTGTCAGTTTCATTCATCTATCAAGTGGTCCAGTGACATGGATTTCCAGAGGGACTGCTTTAATAGGAAGTTAAATCCAGATACTTGTTCCAGTGTGGTCATAATGAATTAGTTTCTTTTTGTTTAACAAGCTAAGTGCCTTTCATGCTGGCACTGTTCTCTTACAGCTCTTTGTGAAAAAAAATTAACTTTCACCTCTTCTATATTATTGGAAGAACTAAAGAATATCAGAAACAAAAGAACAACAAAATCCAACTGAAAAGACGAAAATACCTCAGGCCTCATAAGGAAGGCCAGGATCTTATGTCAGCTAAATGTATAATACAAAGGGCTGGAGGTTTAGCTCAGCAGTTGTAGGGGGGAATTATTTATGCTGTCTGTGCTCTAATTTTTCAAAGGGAATTTATTCAAAATTACTATTTCATTCTTTTTAATGTGCACAATGGTGGCAAAGGCTCCTGCCTTGCAAGAGTAAGGTCCTGAGTTTGATACTGTGTGCTGGGCGTGGTGGCTCATGCCTGTAATCCCAGCACTTGGGAGGTAGAGGCAGGAGGATTGCTGAGTTCGAGGCTTGCCTGGGCTACATAGTGAGCTCAGGGCCAACCTGAACTACAAAGCGAGACCCTGTCTCAAAAAAAAAAAAAAAAAAAAAAGCTAAATAATTTTCAAAAAAATAGAACAGGTACCAAAATAGATTAAATTTGACTCAAGCTACTAATTCTTTGCACTATGCCATAGTATTTTTCTAGCATAATTCATTAATGTTTTCTGGTTGACTGAAATTGAAGATATGGCTTTAAATAATACTAGAATACAAACACTCAAAAATATTCATATGTGCATGGGAGGTTTTTTTTTGAGACAGGGTCTCACTTTGCAGTTCAGGCTGGCCCTGAGCTCACTATGCGCAGCCCAGGCAGGCCTCGAAATCGGCAATCCTCCTGTCTCTGCCTCTCGAGTGCTGGGATTACAGGTGTGAGCCACCACATCCGGCATGGGAGGTATTTTTGTAGGGGGGGATTATTTATGCTGTCTGTGCTCTAATTTTTCAAAGAGAATTTATTCAAAATTACTATTTCATTGTTTTTAATGTGCACAATGGTGGCAAAATGTTATAGTGGATATGATTAAGGAAAATACTCAAACACATTAAATGCATGAATGTGAATGACTGTGTTAATCAGCTTTCCACTGCTATAACAAATGCCTGAGGTAACAAACTTACAAAGAGAAAATGTATATCTTGGCTCAGTTTTGAATGTTCCAGTCCATGAGTGAATGGATCCATTGCTTTTAGGCATTTGACAAGGCAGCACATCAAGGGAAGAATGCACAGAGGAGCAAAACTAATTACCACATGGCCAGAAGACATAGGAGAGAAAAGAGGAAGTGGCTGGAGCTCCACTATCCCATTTGAGAGCATGTCCCCTCCCCATGACCTAAAGGCCTTCCCCAAGGCATCATATCTTAAAAATTCCACTACTTGGGCCAGAGATTTAGCTCAGTGGTTCCAGCACCTGCCTTGCAAGTGCAAGGCCCTGAGTTTGATCCGGTAACCACATACAATGTTGGGCGTGGTAACCCGGCCCACCAGCCATCAACACCACATACCACAGTGCCGGGCGTGGTGGCTCACACCTATCATCCCAGCACTCAGGAGGCAGATGCAGGAGGATTGCTGAGTTCCAGGCTTGCCTGGGCTACATAGTGAGAGCTCAGGGCCAGCCGGAACTATAAAGCGAGACCCTGTCTAAAAAAAAAAAAAAAAAAAAAAAAAAATTCCACTACTTCCCAGTGGTGCCACCCTGAGAAATAAACCTTTATTACTGGACTTTTGGGAGATATAGCAGTAATTAATCTAGGTAAAATTAGAATGGAAATGGTGACCCTACTTTCCTTGTCATTTTGAAAGATAGTTTCAAAGGAGCCATTTTGAAACCATGTCAGATAACAGTGGCATTAGTTGAAATAAATATTTGATCTTTGTTGTGGTAACCATTGATTTGAGTGAAATCTGATGATTAACTAAGAAATCTCAAACTGATTTTTGTTCTTGATACCACCTATGTATTCAGGTAACAGTTCAGTGGTAATAAATAATTTAATTTTCTTTTCAAGTAGTTTTAGCTATGTAGATATTATAGTTTAGGGCATATCTGAGTTACTATATGATAGTTTTCCACTGCTGTGACAAAATATCTGAGATGAACAATTTAACAGAAAGAAAGGTTTATTCTTTCACAGTTGTGAACAGAGGTTCACAGTTGCAGGAATTTACCTGCATGGTCATGCAGCTTTGTTCTTTCTGGTCCATGGTGAGGGATCATGTAACAGAACAAAGCTGCTCATTTCACAGCTGATAGGAAGTAAAGAAAAAGAGAAGGGGGTCAGGGTCCTCCTATCTGCTTCAAGACCTCTCTTCAGTGACCTAGCTTCCTCCCCCTAGGCCCTTCCTCCTGAAGGTTTCATTATCTCCCAGTAACATCGCAGACTTTCAGCACATTGGGCCTTCAGGGTCATCACAGATCTGACTTCTCTTTAAATTCGAATTTGAAAAACTAATTATAAATGTGTTTTATCAGCACAGTTTACACTTGTTTAGATACAGGATTTTCACTAATGCAACAAGCATCAAAAAGGAAGAAATAAGTGTTAGTTATAGTTATTCCAACTGACTTACCTGTGGAATCTAAATTTAATTGTGAGAACAACTCATCAATTTGCTATTCGAGGAGAAAGAGATCGAAGATTAAGACATCTTGTCTCAGTTCCAGTTTGAGCTGTTGTGTGACTATGGATGGACAAAGGTTAATATCCTCTGATTTATCTTTCCATCATTAAAAAAATAAGTAATATGTTACAAATCTTGTTGATGGCAGACTTTATTGTTTTTTGATAGACTACCAGTTGAAAATGTGTTTTTAGTTTTTAAATCCATTTTCATTATAGCTATGAGAAAGTAATGCAATCTTTGATAGTCAGAACTTTAGCCTTTATTTGAAATAAGGAAAGTGAAATAGGCTCTCCTGGCATTATTCAAGTGAGTATTGTAAAGAGGACTATTTTTTTTGAGACAGGGTCTCCCTTTGTAGTTCAGGCTGGCTCTGAGCTCACTATGTAGCCCAGGCAAGCCTCGAACTCAGCAATCCTCCTGCCTCTGCCTACCGAGTGCTGGGATGACAGGCGTGAGCCACCACACCTGGCACTGTGGGGTATGTGGTATAGATTGCTGGTGGGCGTGAGTCTCCATGCCCAGCATTGTATGTGGTTACCAGGGATCGAACTTAGGACCTTGCGCTTGCGAGGCAGGCGCCGGAACCCCTGAGCTAACCCTCCAGCCCCAAGAGAACTATTTTTGAAAGATTTACATATTAGGAGAATATTTATGATGCTTAGAGAAAGGGGCTTTATATTTTAAGTATAATACAAAATTTTAATGAAATGTAAAATTTTCTTTATTAAGGTAAGCTCTACAAACTGTAGAAAATTTGTAATAAGTAGAAATAATCAGTAATAACTCTGCTCACTTACACATGTGACCAAGAGTATATATTGGAGCCAAACTTTCAGAAATAAAGGAATAATTGGCCATCTTCCCAAGTCATACAGTACACTGATGTAATTATTCAAGATTCATATAACTAACAGCTTCACTGTTTATCCCTGAAGCGTACAGTACATATTTTGGCTGCACGTGTGGCCTTGTTCCTGACAGACTCTGGTATTAGTGTTCTTTTGTGCAAACTATTTTCCAAAGCCCTTGTATAAAATTATTTTTATTCTTGCCACATCATTGGATTAATGAAAAATGATGATCATAAATAAGCAATGCCTAAATTTGATGTATTTGGAAGACAGAGAGACAGATAGGCAGACAGACAGACACACACACACACACACACACACACACACACACACACTGAGAAAATAATCAGCTGAGCACCTGGTTTTCAGATATAGGGTTATTTGGGTACAGACTTCATAGTACTAATCAAATGCTGACAACCAAAGTTCAGCAAATATTTTAAGACAGCCAGAATATTTACTACTTCTTCCTTTGTAAAATTTAATTATGAAATACCAGACTCACAAAGTGCCTAAGAAAGTCTTGTGCTTATGGGATAGAATCCAAATTAAGATGGGTTAAATTCTTACACATGGAAATAGCATATATATATATATATATATATATAAAACATCAAATTTTATCTTAATGAAGAAAATCATCTGTGGGAATAAAGTCCAATGCCAACGACGCAGTCTCTTTTTGAGGGTTTTTTGAGACAGGGTCTCACCAAGTAGCCCAGGCTGTATTTGAACTTGCAGTGTAGCCCAGGTTGGCCTCAAACATCTCCTACCTCAAATTATCCAAAGCCTAGGATTATAAGCATGTATTATCGCACCTGACTTAGGAACTTAGTCTTTTTTTTTTTTGAGACAGGGTCTCGCTTTGTAGTTCAGGCTGGCTCTGAGCTCACTATGTAGCCTAGGCAAGCCTCAAACTCAGCAATCCTCCTGCCTCTGCCTCCCGAGTGCTGGGATTACAGGCGTGAGCCACCACGCCTGGCACTAATCTTTTTTTTTTTTTTTTTTTAAACAGGATCTTGCTTTGGAGTTCAGGCTGGCCTCAAACTCATCCTGTGGCCCAGGCAAGCCTCAAACTCACAGTAATCCTCCTGCCTCTGCCTCCAGGGTGCTGGGTTTATAAGTGTGAGTTACCACTCCTGGCATTGTGGTATATGGTACTGGAGATCGAACTCAGGACCTTGCACTTGCCAGGTAGATGCCAAAACCTCTGAACTAAATCTCTAGCCCAACTAATTTTTTTTTTTTTGAGACAGGGTCTTGCTTTGCAGTTCAGGCTGGCCCTGAGCTCACTATGTAGCCCAGGCAAGCCTCGAACTCAGCAATCCTCCTGTCTCTGCCTCCCGAGTGCTGGGATTACAGGTGTGAGCCACCACACCCGGCACTAATTTTTAACTACATACTTCAACACTTCAGATTTACTTTATAATTATTATTACCTTCAGTTTTATAGATTCTCAGCTTAAAAAACATAAATGAAGACATGTATACTCTGAAATATACTGATAAATTATCCAGAGTATTTCTTGACATCTTTGAGTATGAACTGCGGTCTATTCCCATATTTGTACAGATATTTGTAACACTATGGGTTCAGCATGGTCTATGAATATAGCCATGTTCAGATATAGAAGTTGCCATAGAGCAACAAGTATACAGTATTTTCTTTTTAAAAACTTTTAATTAAGTTTATTTGTAGAATTTAAATATACATAATGATCATATTCATCATATGGAATTTATAGCTCTACATGATATATTGTTCCTCCTCTTGTGAGACCTTTAGTCCTACACAGTTAGAATCACATCTTTATGATGTCATCATTTAGCCTGAATTAACTCCAAAAGCCCTACTTCCGAATATAGTCACAATGAGAGTTATGGTTTCATCATACAATTTAGAAATGGGAGCACAATTTTGTCCACAGCAAAAGATAAGAATAATAGACTTCTCATAAAAATGCAGTATTTTTCATATTCATAAAATCAGATCATTTTTTATCCATCAGAATGATTCCATAAGAAATTTAAAAGAAAATCATTCAGGCTGAAGGAAGAGGAAAAAGTGATTCTAAGTGGAAATTTGGATCTTGCAAATGAAAGAAAAGCTCAAGATGTAGTAAAGATGTGGGAAAATATATTTTGTCTTATTTTTAAATCTTTAAAAGATAATTGTTAGAAATAACAAAGTATTGAGGGATAAACAACATATATAAAAGTGAAAAGTGTGATGGCACAAGTATAAAAATTGGGGTGGGGAATGAACATATACTGCTTTCAGTAAAATGATTCATCATTTGGAGCTGAGTGTGATAGACAACACATACCTGTAATCTCAGCGCTCAGGAGGCTGAGGCAGGAGGATCTTCATGAGTTCAAAACCAGCCTAGGCTATATAGCAAGACCCTCTCTCAAAACAAGCAAACAAAACAAACAAAAATAATCATTCTTTGGTGGTAAATTCTAGTAAGTGAAAGATGTACACTGTAAACCCAAAAAGGGCCACTAAAAACAAAAACCACAAACAAAAAATTGAATGAAAACCAAAAGCCAATAAAATAATGAAAAAACGCAATCCAAAATTAAGCAGGAAAACCAGCAAAAGGTAACAAAGTACATAGGGGGCAAAACACAAATAAGAAAATGGTAGGTTTAAGGCCGATCATATTCATAATTACGTTAAGCAAAATAAGCTAAACCTCTTACTTAAAAAGCAAATTGGTCAAAATGGATGAAATGCAGAGGCCAAACAAATGTTATGTACAAAAACCCCACATTAAATATAAAGAATGTAAGTTAAAGCACAAGGATAGAGAAACATACCATGCTAAAGTGAATTTTATAAAAGCTGAGGTGGTTATATTAATATAAAATTATTTTAGAATAAAGAAAATGAACAGGGATCAAAGGCTCATCAAGCCTTATAAACCCTAAATGTACATAAACAAGAGTTTATTTCTCACAGTTCTACAGGTGGGGAATCCAAGATCAAGTTACTGTCAAATTTGGCGTCTAACTTAACACAAACCAAATCAAAATTCCAACAGTATTCCTCACAGAAGTAGAGAAAACAATCTTCAGATTCATATGGAATCAGAATAACAAAATCCTGAAAAAGAAGAGCAAAGCAGGAAGCATCACAATCCAAGATTTCAAATTATGTTGCAAAGCTATGTGGACAAAAACAGCCTGACACTGGCACAGACACCAATTTGTGGATCAATGGAACAGAACTGTGAACAGAGAAAAACCCAAGAGCCTGCACTGCAGGAGAGAGCCTCTTTACCAAGTGGTGCTGGGAAAACTGGATTTCAACATGCCAAAGTTTGAACCTAAATCCATGTCTCTCACCGTGTACTGAAGTCAAAATGGATCAACAATCTAAATGTTTAAATACAAGTTTGAGTCATTTATGCACAAATGGACACACCTTGAGGACACACTAATAACTGAAATAAATAGGTTTCAGATATGTAAATACCATAGTTTTTCTCTGGTATGAGAACCTGTAGATGTAAATGAGTTTGAGAGTGTATGATACATTTTATGAAATAGGAAATATTCAAAGGGAAAGTGGTAGGAGAAACTAATGAGGGGAAAGAAAAATATGATTTAAAAAGAAGAGAAAGCATATGTATATGGGGGTGGGGGTTGTGGGTGGGTAGGGATATGGGTAAAATGAGAATTAACTTATGTCATACACTGGTACAAATTCCCCAATGTTGAGTGCGATTGTGAGCTGTATATAAAATCAATACCACATACTGCAGTGCCGGGTGTGGTGGCTCACGCCTGTAATCCCAGCACTCGGGAGGCAGAGACAGGAGGATTGCTGAGTTCGAGGCTTGCCTGGGCTACACAGTGAGCTCAGAGCCAGCCTGAACTACAAAGCGAGACCCTGTCTCAAAAAAAAAAAAATGTACCAATAAAGAATTCAATTAAAAAAACAATCCACTGGAGGATAAAACAGGCAAACTCTTGAAGACATAGGTATAGGCAAGGACTTTCTGAACAGAATCTCAATTGCACAAGGAGTAACATCAAGAATCAACAAGTGGGATCAAATAAAAGAAAAGCTTCTTCACAGCAAAAGAAACAACCAACAGAGTGAAAAGACAACCTACAGAATGGAAGAAATTTTGCTAGCTACTTTGTGGACAGAAGACTAAGCTCTAGAATACATAAAGAATTGTTGTAAAAACTTCCCAAATAAAAGACCCAATCAAAAGACGGACAACTGAAATGAATAGACACTGCTCAGAAGAAGTACAAGTGGCCAATAAATACATTTAAAAATGTTCAACAGGGTCAGAGATTTAGCTCAGTGGTTCCGGCACCTGCCAAGCAAGCACAAGGTCCTTGGTTTGATCCTCAGTAACCACATACAAAAATACTAGGCATGGTGACTCACGCCCACTGGCAATCAGTACCACATACCACAGCGCTAGGCATGGTGGCTCACACCTATAATCCCAGCACTTGGGAGGCAGAGGCAGAGGCAGGAGGATTGCTGAGTTCAAAGTTTGCCTAAACTACATAGTGAGCTCAGGGCCAGCCTAACTACAAAGTGAGACCCTGTTTCACAAATAAAAGGGTCAACATTTCTGACCACTAGTGCAAATTAAAGCAACACTGAGTGAGATACTACCTTACTCCAGAAAGAAGGACTTGTTATCAAGGTATCAAACACTAACCAATCCTGGGAAGGATATCAGAAAAAAGGAATCTTTCTACATTGTTGGTGGAAATGAAAACCAGTATAATCACTATGGAAATCAGTATGGAATTCTTCAAAAAACTAAAAGTAGAAATTCCACTTAATCCAGCTATTCCCCTTCAAGGAATCTTCCTAAAAGAGTTAAAGACATCATATTATGGTGATGCATATATAACCATGTCTATAGCAGCATAATTTATAATAGCTAAATCTTTTTTTTTAATTTTTTTTATTTTTGAGACAGGGTCTCGCTTTGTAGTTCAGGCTGGCCCTGAGCTCACTATGGTGCCCAGGCAAGCCGCTGCAAACTCAGCAATCCTCCTGTCTCTGCCTCCCGAGTGCTGGGATGACAGGCGTGAGCCACCATGTCCGGCATTGTGGTATGCGGTGTTGATCGTTGGTGGGCGTGTCTCCACGCCCAGCATTATATGTGGTTACTGGGGATCGAACTCAGGTCCTTGCGCTTGCGAGGCAGGTACTGGAACCACTGAGCTAACCCTCCAGCCCAATAATAGCTAAATCTTGAAAGTGGCCTATGTATCAATCAATAGATGGCTGGAGAAAATGTGGTATTTATATACAATGGACCATTACTCTGCCATAAAGAAAGATGAACTTGAGTCATTTGTAGGAAAAAAGATACACTTTGAGATCATAATATTAAGTAAGTGAAATAAAACAGATGTACAAGTTTACACTTGATCTTAGCCAAAAGGCCGAGAAGCGATAGATGTACAAATTTAAATTCATGTTTTTTTATATTAGGAGCCCAAAATATACATAAAAACAAAATAAAAGATAGATAATAGAAAACAGGGAGGTAAATCTTTTATAAATGGGAGATCAGGAGATGGAGAGATTGGAAAGGGGAAATGGAAGAGAAGATGGACAAAGAATTAAATGTGTTATGTACTGACTTCCCCGCAAGGGATGTAATCATTATGTACTCCAATCATGTACTAATAACAAATAAAAATAGGAAAAAAAGACATCTCATGATAATTGTGCCTGTTCTTCATAGTTATTGCCTTTTGTGTGTCCTAACATGCAGGAAGGAGGGACAATCTACCTCCAGCCTCCAAATCCCATTTTTGAGGCCCCTGCTCTCATGATCTAATCACTTCCTAAAGGCCCCACCTTTATCATCACCTGTGACGTTAGGCTACAAAATACACATTTTTGGGGGGTAGGGGCACAATTCAGGTCATGGCAACATGTTTCTAGTAAAAGTAAAGATTTTAAAATACACAAAACAAACTGATAAAATTGGAAGGACAAATAATAACTCCACAATTACAGCTATGGATTTCAACCTTCTCTGAAGAACTGATAATAAAGATTTTACCCTTTTTGATTAACAAAAAGTATATTCTATCCTCAACACTTATCCCTTCCTTCCACCTTACTTTACAGAAGAGACAAAATTAAGTTTTGTCTCTTCTATACTGTGCAAAAGTGTTAAAGAGCACTTAAAGAAAAAACTCATTTGGAAAGAAAAAGTTCAATTGGCTATATCTTTGGAAGGGTATATTTGATTCACTTCAAGTTATCCCTTGTGGCCAAACCCTTCTCCAGGTTCTTCCACTTCTCTGTCTGTCTCTCTCCTGGCAGACAAATAGATACAATGGGCCTTTAAGAAGCCACCGCTACACAGCAACACAGATGTTGCAGATGACGCAGGTGACACAGATGACGCAGACTGATCATACATTGCTAAATACTACTTCTGTCCTTGCATCCAATCACACCCCGCTGCGAGCAATGTTCCAGCCCTCTCATCCAATCACATTCCCAAGCCGCCCTATATAAATGACTATAATTTCCATAATAAACGGGAGAAGCTTCTCAACTCACGGAGTCTGGGAGTTGTGATTCCGGTCCCCGCTCATCCTCACCCTCCCGAGGTCATTAGCCGACAGAGACAGTACGGTAACCGGCCTGGCCGGCCAACAGTCCCTTAAAAGGGTAGTTTTTAGTTTAAATCAGATGGCTTTTTATTTTATTTTATTTTTGAGACATGGTCTTGCTTTGTAGTTCAGGCTGGCCCTGAGCTTACCATGTAGCCCAGGCAAGCCTCGAACTCAGCAACCTTCCTGCCTCTGCCTCCCGAGTACTGGGATTACAGGCGTGAGCCACCACGCCTGGCATTGTGGTATGTGGTCCTGATTGCTGGTGGGCGTGAGTCACCACGCCTGGTATTGTTGTATATGGTTAATGGGGATCAAACCAGTGGCCTTGCACTTGCCAGGCAGCCTCCAGAACCACTGAGCTAAATCTCTAGCCCCTAGATGGCTGTTTAAATGCACCTGTCCAACAATCATTTTGAATTCTAGGTGCTTTAAGGTAAACCATGTTCATTAATCATTGTGATAGCCTTGAAAAATGAATGTGATAGCCCAATTTACAATTTTTTAAAAAACATGGAGTTAATTTAATCAATATATTGGTGGTTTAAAGCATTAAAAATTGAAATTAAGAAAACAAAGCCATTTATAAAAGTTTAAAAATAAGAGATATTTAGGAATATATTTAACAAAACATTAATAGCACTGCTAACATAATTTTAAAGAGACCTAACTGAACAGAGATATAGACTTTGTTCATGAGTCTGATGGTTGAACGTTGTCAAAATTTCCCAAAATGACTTATAAATTCAGTGCAATCCCAGTCAAAATCCCAAGAGGTTTTTCACAGAAAGTTCAGAGCTGACTAAAATTTATACAAAAATGCCAAAAAATTATAAAGAAAACAAAGGAGCTCTATGCTATGAGTATCATAGACAACTGTAATAATCAAAGCAATGGAAGCTGGATAAATGTAGACATATTATTCAGTGAAATAGAAAAGAGACCCCAGAGGTGTCTCATAGCTAAATAGCCAATTGATTTTCCATGGGAAGCGATAGTCTTTATAGTATTTGGTGCTGGAATAATTCACATACAAAGATGAAAAGTGATATGTACTAAAAAAATCCAGTCAAATTAGGTTGTAGACCTATGAGTCAGGGCTGAAGTCTAACACAGATAAGAATCTTAGTGACTGAATAAATGAAGATTTCTTAAATGGCACTAATTATATAAGAAATGATAAAATGAACATCATTTTAATTAAAATATTTTATTTTTTAAAGGACACTATGAAGAAAATGGAAAGGCCTGAGTCACAGACTGTGAGAAAAATAATTGCAAAATACATACTGAAAGCACAGAAAGATATTTAACATCATTATTAGGAAAATGCAAATGGGAGTCAGAATAAAATGCCACTTTACACCTTGTAGAGAAGCTAAAATTTCTTTTTTTAACTGACAGGCCTATTTGTGAGAATGAGAACTTAGACTTGTCATATCCTGTTGATAATGCAAAATGGCACAGCTGCTTAGGAAGACAATTTGACATTGTCTTGTAGAGTTAAATATACCCTTAGCATGTGATAAAATCAACCTACTTCTAGGTATTTATACAAGAGAAATTAAAATATATACTTATGCAGACATTTGCATATAATTTTCACAGTAATTTCATCACTATTAGACAAAAACTAGAAACACAAATATTTACTAACTAGCAATGATCAACAAGTTGTGGTATGATGTCACACTGCCCCATGAACAGGTCACATTGAAGGACCAGAGGAACCTTGTAGGTGTCATTAAAGTTAGAAATTTTAACATAAGGAAAGTAGCTTGAACCGGTCAGGGGAGTATAGCCCAATTGTACAAGCCCTTAAAAGTGCAGAAGTTTTCTAGTAAGAATCGGAGAGAGGGGACAGAAAGGGAAATGAAAAGGATTCAAGTGTGGGAGGGACCACGCTGCTGGCTACTGCTGGCTCTGAAATACTGGGGGTTGTTGAGGGGACTTTGGGAGTTCAGAATGGTCCTCAGCTGACACCCAGCGAGAGAATGCGACTTGGTGCCATCTGCAAAGAGCTTGGCCACCAGGGGAATGAGTTGGAAACAATGTACGGGAAGGTGTGCAGGCTGCCTCGTGGTTTTGACCTTGTGAAATGCCAGCTGCGAGAGCCATGCTGTAACTGGTCTTCAGGCCCACAGAGTCCTGCCTGTGGCAGTCTGTTATGGCAGCAAGAGAAAACTAAACAGGGAGCTAGGTACAAATGACTGCACACAACGTGGCCCTGTTTATATGCAAATCTTTAAAACTCCAAGGACAGGAAGCAGTGAAAGGCTGTCGGATCCTCAAGGCTGGAGACAGGGAACTGACCTGAAATGGTTGCAGAGAACCTCTGGGGTGATGGGAATATCATGGCGTTTGTGGTGACATGAATGTGTACGTTTGTCAGTATTCAGCATATTGCATATTTGGGATGATTATTTTTACATAAGTTTTACCTCGATAAAACTTAAACCTGTAAGCAGTAACATTGAAGCTCCCCTGCCTTTTGACTTCCAGTCATTTTGCTATACAGATCTTAAAAACTAAAAACCACTACTAGCACACCTATTACCTCATATACTCATTCATATTCCTAAGGTTGAATACATTTAAATAATCTAAAAAGCCTAATTATAATATATTAAATTATTAGTATGTATTGGTACAGTTATAACCAATGATTACCTATTATATGCATACAGACAGAGATAGAATCTAACAAACACAAACATGAAAAGACAGAGAAAAAAGGGGGAGGGGGAGAGAGTCAGAATGTTTTTGCCGAGCTTAGGTCCTGTGTTCTCAGGAGTGTGTGGCTGTTCATATAGACTCATCAACTTGGTCCTTTAGGCGACAGAAACCCATTCTGGGTAAGTTCTATTTGACATTAAATACACACTAATCTATCTGGGAAGCCTTCATGGAATATGCATTAGGTCAACAATATGGTTAGAGGGCCGGAGGGTTAGCTCAGTGGTTCCAGCGTCTGCCTGGCAAGCTCAAGGTCCTGAGTTCGATCCCTGGTAACCACATACAATGCTGGGCGTGGAGACTCACACCCACCAGCCATCAATACCACATACCACAGTGCCAGGCATGGTGGCTCACGCCTGTAATCCCAGCACTCAGGAGGCAGAGACAGGAGGATTGCTGAGTTCGAGGCTTGCCTGGACTACATAGTGAGCTCAGAGCCAGCCTGAACTACAAAGCGAGACCCTGTCTCAAAAACAAACAAACAAACAAACAAACAAACAAAAAATATGGTTAGAAAATGTTAAGGACTCCTGGGAGATAAATTCAGAAATAAAATTTACTGGCTACTTAATCTGTAACGAATTAGAATAGTTCCTGCTTCCATTTCTTGGCCTTTTCATGCGGAGCCCTGGACCTGCCCGTACTCTGCCATTCCAACCGCTGTCGGAGGCTGCTCCGCTCTCTCTCCCCTAAACCTCAGCGCACTAGGCTTTTCTACCCCCTCACTGTGTAGGCAGCATTATCAGTCTGGATCCAGTTGAGGTAGGAGCCCACCATGCCTTCGAGTTGAGCACTTAGTATGGGATCCTCACTCTACAGCCTGGTAGGTGGAGAAATAAGGTGAGAGACTAAAAGTCCCCCCATGAGAAGTAGAGCTGAGGTCCATTCCACGTCTTTGTCTAACAACATTGGCTGTCTGCAGTGACGGATCCCTTTATTATGGAAAGTATACTGTGCATGCACTGTAGGAACTTTTACAAGGGCAATTATACAGAGAAAAGAACAGTCTTTAGTTATCTGGTGATTCAGGCTACTGTTGTGTTAGACAATGAGTGTCCAGGTTCAGCTCTAGAAAGCCACACCGGTCAGTTTGGCACTAGAAAGAACTGTTTCAGGAATGTCTCCTTTTGACCCTCTCCTGGTATTAGGTGGCCCCAGCAATCGGCACACTGAATCCAGATAAAGAAACAGAAGACTCCATTTCAAATGTCTTTCCAAAAGAGGCAGATGAGCACGAGTTAAAGAATGTGTCACGTAGTTACGAGGTCGATTTGCTCTTCTGGAGTATCAGATGGGTAAATGGTCCTTGAGAAGCCTTTCTGGAATGTTGGCAGTAGAGGGAGGAAGATTATATGGGATCCTCCATGCACTGAACCAATGCATTAAAAATGCGTAAAAAGCAAGAATAGATAATCGGCAGTTCCCCGCCAAGTGACCTTTACTTTTCCATGTCTTTTATGCTAAAATAGCAATACTTAAAAACAAAACATCTAGTAATGTATCATGTGATAAAGGGTAATGACAGGTAATTAAAAATCAGATTGATAAAAGGCTCAAGGGAGAAAAGGATAGTAACAATAATCATTCTGAGGTTGTTGAAATCTTACTATTTTTCAGGTGTGCTTAAGCACTTTACATGTGTCTCCTTTAACCCTCACAATAGTCATTAGAAAGAAATATTTCCAATATATTCACATAAGATAAATAACTCCACTTATTCGCTTGTGAATATATTATAGTCCCCAAGTAAACCAATGTTTATTTCTAAATAGCTCTTGAACAAGGTTTTCTCACTTTAGCCACTCCTATGCTCTACTTATGTTCTGTAAAATTAACTCCACTTTTCTTTACTTTAGATCCTTCCTAAATTAAAATGTTCATGGAGTCAAATGTTTAATGTGTGATTTGCATTTTTCTAATAGATATTAAACACACATGAGTAGTAAATACATCTAGTTCTACAGTGTTTCACATTCCACCGTTTGGGAAATACTGGTTTGAGTTTATAAGCAGAGAGAACTGAAATGCCCCTCTGTAGAATTGACTCTTTCAAGAAGATCCTCCTCCTAGCTCTCCAAAGGCTATTTTCCCGTAAGCCTTATGGCACAGTGAGTGGGCTTCCCAGCATCCAGACTCTAGAACTGCTCTGTCCTGATAGAACTGTCACCGAGTAGGCCGGAGAGGCTGAGGACCCTGCCACTTTCCTGTCTCTACCTTCTATCCCCTCCCCTCATCCCTTGCCTCTGCAGGGTCCTGCCTCCCTACCAACGTAAGCAGGACGACCTGTTCAGGACTGGCACAGTTCCTTTGACATCTTTAAATTTTTGTCCTCTCTGAGCCATTTCTTCCAGCATCCAGTACAGTCGGCCCCTCTGATCTTCGTGCCAGGTGCAGAATTAATAAGTTAGTGAACAGGTAGAAGGCCTGCACAGAATGCCTGCCAGAGCCCATCACGTGGCTGTACAGGTGCAACTCTGGGTATCTGGAGAGTCTCAGGTGAGACAGTCCTTCAGTGCCCTTCAGATCAGCACATCAGGTGTCAGTGGCCATTAGTTCTCTCCACGTGCCTTTTGGCCCTTTCTCTTCTAGGTATCTTGACACCTTCAGATAACATGCCTGGGCTTTCAACTTCAGCGCTGGGTTATCCCTGAAGTCTGGTATGGATGACTTATTCTATTTCAAAGATTCCTACTTTTATACAGTATGCTCTGTTATCGATGTATCAAGAAGATATCACATTTCTTGTGAAAATTCACTGTATTACATGTACTTTGTTAATAATAGGACCTGTAAGGTTTCCCAGTGTTGTGTCACTATAACTAAAAATAAAGAGGATCAAAATATATGGGGAATGTTTAACTTTTTAAAAATTACGGTAAAAGGCACATTGCTACGAATCCCCTCAAAGTACTCCCCTTCACTTGGGGCGCTCCCATCCTTTCACTCCTGCCCTTTCTGAAGCAGCTCTGAACCTCCCCTTTCACAGCGTCTTTAGGACGTGGGACCGACAGTGCGGCGAACGAGGCTCTGAGCGCCACGAGCGAGTCAGGCTCATAAACAGCGAGGTGCGTCCACACCATGGCCCGGTGCACCCGCCTCACAGACGAGGCTGCCGGCTCCCTACCGTCAAACCACCGCAGATGATGAACGTCTAGAATGGATTCGGGACTTTGAGGCAGCTATGATCAGGCAACTAAGGACACACAGGAAAGACGACTTCCAGAACTGCTTCAAGAACAATGCGACAGTGTTTAAAGGGAAATATTTTGAGGGAGATTAATGAAATTGTGTCTTTTGCTATGATAATTTCTTAAACATTACACCTTGACCGTAGTTTTGAATCACACCTCCTACCTATGAGCGATGAGCAAAACACACTTGCCTGGCTTTGTTGTGGTCATGGAAGCACCTACTTTTCCCTCTTGGGAGCCCAGTAGTCCTAGGTTTTATGCCTGAAGACTGGAAGAAGCTTGAAATTATTCCTTCGTGATATGAAAGACAGAAACTGGGACCTGCTCTAGAGTAATCTGTGAGGATTGAGACAATTTCACATTTTTTTAAGAGAGCAGTGAAATGATGCTGAGGAAGACAGAAGACAGCAAACATAAGGGAAGTCTGACAAGTGCTATCTGCGCTCTTGATCTCTAACTCTGCCTTTATTTATGTATTTGAAGCTGGCAGCTGCCTCCACACCTAACCAAGGCACTGCTGGTATGTTCACTCCCCTCTTCCTGGAGGGCTCATCCAGTCCACGTGGTTGGGTTACCTTTTCTTCTTTATTTCATTGCTGCTTCAAGAACATCCACGAGGAATGACAGAAGGCTGACCCAGAAGAGTTGGAATTGGTTCAAAACATTTGATTCTTTCTTGGCACCTGAGAAAGGATGAATCTTTGAAGATTTAGGACAGGAATGTTCTGTGTTCCTTGCACATGCTGTCACGAGCAGCTGTGTGTCCTGGGAGCCCCTGTGTGACTGGAGAAACACTCCTCACACGTCCTCTCAACTTTTCAGCGAAGAACTCAGAAATATCCCATCCAATTTGTCTTTGCTAGCTACAAATGGGTGTGCTGGGAATCGTGTAATGTGCTCATGCAGTTCTTATACTACATACAAAAGTGTCACTTCTTAGTATGAGTTGATTTTCTTCTCTCAATGATCAATTTGGGAAAATATTGGCAAGACATGTCTCTATTTCTAAAGTCCACTGTCTCAGAATTATGCATTTGTGACTGAAGTATGAAGCTCTGTCATCTATTAAACTAAATGGGAATTCACAAATCTGGGACCACATTCTTCACGAATATAACCCAAACCATAACCCTTACATAATACATACATACAAATATTATATTTTTCTTCCAAGGCTAGGCTACTAAAAGTTTGAATAAATATAGGTTTTCAACCTATTGAAATTAATAGTAATAATCCAACCCAAATTCTAGTAGGTCTATGAACAAAAAAAACAAGGTTTATTTCTTCCCACTGATTTATACTCTGACATTTGCTGCCATTGTGGCTGACCATTAAAACAAGCTATTGCATTAGAGGTCTTTCCAGATGTTACCTGGAAGAGAGTAAATGCTTTTTTGTTGTCTTACTCTTCTAACATGAAGCTACTGGTATTTATCTTCTTTGTTCATATACTGTACCTGGCATGATTGTGGGTCTCCTCAGACCTACAGGTCAAGTATCTCTGACTCTTCAGTTCTTTGTGTAAACAAATGCTAGAAGGCAGCCTGAAGAGTGATACAAGGACAGGATTTTAGAACACAACATTGGTCTCTTTATCCCCTCGGAGAAAGGCCTGCCCCTATCGAGCTCTATCTTAGCAGGGTGGCCACAAAGACAGTGCTGGTGAGTAAACCATACATGAGCCATAGGACTTCTTCAGTTCATTTCTGCTATAAGCACCCTCTGAAAATGAGTGAAACAAGTAGCATCCACTCTTTAAAATACCCTATTCCTAAGCAAGATGAAACATTGCTTTTGGAAGAAGTATTAGAACATTGGTCTAGATTTTACCCACTGTGTCTCAGCTTTAGGTTGAAGCTTATTTCCCATGGTCCTTGGTGCATATGGAGAAAGGAGGAGATCTGGGGTGTTTTGTTGGTCCCACTTAACATACTAGGAAAATCCCAACAAAACTGGTTTTCTTTGACTGAGTCTCAAGAATGAATCTGCATCTCACCCTAGAATTGCATTTTTCAAAGGATGAGCCACCCAGAGTCCATATTTGTTAAAAATAGATTCCTAGACATGCCCATGTGTGCTGATCCAGAACAGTTAACAAGAAGGCTTGGAGCCTTGCCATTTTCATGTCTTCAAGGGATTTCTTTGGCATACTGAACTCTGGAGAAAAGTCCACTAAGGAGTCATCCGAAGATACTGATTCAAGTCCAATGAAATTAGTGCATGTCTACGTTTACAGGGCAGTGAAGAAGCCTTGAAATGCTTCAGGTCCCTATAATTTAGGGCAAAAGCTAGACGACTGAAACCTTTCAGGTAGTCACACCACTTAAAAACTTCAATAATGCAGTATTCATTCATAAACTTAACTGTTTAAATTTGTAACTTTGCTGGGTTTCAGGAGGAAACATCAGTCAATTAGGTGTTGGTATGAGTCTCACTAGTTTTATTTATTTTTTGCAAGAGAATGAGCTTTTATAAAAAAAACCTTAAAAGAACAGGAATTTTGGTGGGGGACAAAGGAAAAAAAATCTACGGACTATACATATATGAATCAGATATTTTCATTTTCTGACTTTCCACTCCAAGTATTTTCCCAGGTTTATTCATTTCTTTATTTAGTCTTACTCAACAAATGAAATTATTTACTGTTTACATGTTTATTATGCAAAAACAAATGTTTACTTAGCAACTATGACCCAGGACCTATTGCTAAGAAGATAGAAATGAGCAAAGTAGAGAAGGTGTCTGTTTTCAAGGCACTTCTTTCTTCCCCTATGAGGAAATAGGCAATGAGTGAGTTCAAACTTAAATAAAAATGTAACTGCCAGGGAGGAAATGAACCCCCTTTGTGTGATATAGTCTAGGAAGGCCTGAGTTATCCGATGACGATTTGGCCTTGTTCTGAAAAGCTGAAAGGTATTAAGAACAAAGCCAAGTTTCCTCAGCAAGATCAGAAATTCTGCTTTAAGACTTCAGCATTGACTCCTGCCAAAGAATTTCCAGGCCAACAGCCTGCTGTGCAATTTCAGACTGCCAGTCCCTCCACAGTCATGCAACCAATTTCTTGGAGCAGTTTTGCGTCTCCCTCATTCCTACACAAAAACACTTAGTGTAGTTAGGGATTTAGCTCAAGTGGTACCGCACTTACCTTAGAAGCCTAAGGGCCAGAGTTTGATCCCCAGTACTATCAAAAAACAAAACAAAACAAAAAACCACTTAGTGTATACTCTCTCTCTCTCTCTCTCTCTCTCTCTCTCTCTCTCTCTCTCTCACACACACACACACACACACACACACACTCCTTTAGAGATGACGTGTATCTATTCTTTATATTCCTTTATATTATATATGATTTTTAATTGTATTATCTGTGGCCTATGTCATAAAATATATTCATTTGTTTATCCTACTGGCTCTTGTCCCCTGTCACCATGTCTTAGCAAAAAAGCCATAAGGTGGAAGGTGTGGGGTAGGGGCTCAATGCTCAGGAAGGAGGAAAATGCCATCTCATGAGCCTCATGTTCCTGTCTTCGAGAAAGAGGCAGGCATGCAAGATAAGCTACCAGGTCCAGCACAGCTGACACAGGTTCTTAGGAAGGAGCTAAATCCTTATTTCCAAGAGCAGTGGTCTCTAGAGCCCTGCTTTAATGGTCACTCCTGAGCCCACGTGTCTAAACCCCCTCTGCATCCTTCATCTGCAGAACTGCGAGGGACAAGCTGCCACCAACAGACCACCCAGTTGGACTGAACCCTTTGGGATCCAAAGTCTACACTCATTTTAGTTCACTCCCACCTGGACTCTGCTCTCCTGTTTGTCTCTATAATTACATTCTTTCCTTGCAAAACTGTAGTTTTCTTGTTTGAAGGAAAGGAAATTCATAACATTTCTTCCCATAGAGAATTTTGCTTAGGACAGATTGAACTGACCCGCAGGTCTCCATTGCATTACCTCATTATATAATAAACTTGGAATCCAGAAGTAACTCGTCTTTTGTTATTTCCTATGCCTGGTCTACAACACACCCCATCAAAAACTCACCTTTCAAAATGGAGTTGGGCCAAAAACATCATCTTTGCTTGCTACACCTGTTAGGTACCCCAAAGTGCTGATACTATAGAAATATTAGAAACAAAGAAGTGCAATTGCTCAGCAGTTATTTGTCCAGCCTAAGTAATTAATCTTATCAAAAACAAAGTATGGTGTCTATCCCAGGAGTCCTACTGCATCCTTCAGAAAAATGAGGTCATTAAGTTTTTCAGCACTTAGGCGTTCAGAAATTGTGAAGAGTTGCCAACAAAAATAGGAAATAAAAGTTGGTTTTCAAAGACCATCCCATCAAACAGTGGTTCCTTTCCTCAGAGGATCTTGCTGTATAACATTATCACCATTCAATTTTATGTTGAGATGGGTTTTGGGCATTGCTTTTATATCTAAGAGCTTAGGGTAAGGTTCACATAAGAAAATTACAAAAGGATTTGGCACTGACTTCTGGAAATTATGCCCTATGGAACTTACCTGTTTAGCCAACACTATGGCTAGTAAGTGGCAGGAGAAGGATTGGAACCCCTTCTGCTCAGATTCCAAGCCCATGTGTTTTTATTCACCCACTGTCTTAGTTACTTTTCGTGTTGCTGAGGCAAAATACCCGATAACCAAAGTTAAAGGAGGAAAGGTTTATTTGGCTCACAGTTTGTGGAAGTTTCAGCTCCTAGTTGGCTGCTCCAAGGCAGCGTGGCACAGCAGAGGGGCCCGGCAGAGGGGATGGCACAGGGGAGCAAGGGGCAAGCAACATTGGCAAGCCACATGCAATACGTAGCTACCTCTAATCAAAAAGTCCCTTTATATCTTATCCAGGCCCGCTGTCCTCAGGGGCACACTCAGGTTGGGGCAGCTTTAATCAGACTCAGAACTGTGCCAAACCAATCAGTGCACTAATTCAGTAATCGCACACCCTTGATCCCAGCATAACGCACTCTGGACCCAGCCACCTCTGACAGGCTGAACCTATGACGGCCTGAGGAATTGGGGGGCCAACCAGACACAAACCACGACAGCCCTATCACGGTCTTCTTACCCGGTGAGTTATTAATCCTTATTAAATTTCAGGCCCAACTGTGTGTGCCACATAACCTGGAAAACGACTGAGATGGAGCCTCTCGACTCTCCCTCATGACAGTGTAGGGAAGGGGCTGAAGTTGGCTCCTGAGGCTACAACAACTAAGGAAAAAGAATCTGTGACTAGATCTATTTAAAAATGACAAGTGTCACTCAGTTTTTTCAGTCCTTTTTTGGTATCATTTCACAGTCCCAGTGTACCTCTATACCTTGCTGCCTGTGATAGGGTGGGTCTTCATCCTCCCCAAATGTCCGTATATTGATTTTCAGAGCACCACTACCGGGAGATGGTGGGGTTTTTAAGAGGCGGGACCTTTAGAGCCCTGGGAGCATGTCCCCGAGGGCTTATGAGACCTTAGTTTTGTCCTCTTCCTCTCATTTGCTTCCAGACATGAAGTGAGTGGTTTTTCTCTGTCAGACACTTCCACCATGATGTGTGCCTTGCCACAGGCCCTGCAAGAACTCCAAGGTCAACTCACCAGGACTACAGTCTTCAAAACTGTGAGGCAAATAAATTTTTTCTGTTTATAATTTGATTATTTCAGGTATTGGTGCCGGCAATAGAAAACTATACAATATCTAAAATGAATTCATTTGGAAAAATCCTACTAGTGGTGTACAGTATTTAACCATTAAAATGCATTGAACAAGACATTTCATTGCTAGAACTCTGTCTTTTTAAAATAATCCACACCATGGAAAATTCACTCAGGAGGTTGAGGCAGGAGTATCTTGAGTTTGAGGCCAGGCTGGGTTACATAGTAAGACCCTGTGTCAAAATAAGATAAAAGCCTCGCTATGGAAAATGTCCCACCCATGGAAAAAGTTCCCATATTGTTGTTTAACTATAAAATTTGGAAAGGTTTAGTCAATTATAGTATGCATAGCGTTATTCAGGATTTATTAGAAACAATTTTATGAACTGTTTATATAAATTGCTATGAATAATATTAAAGGATAAAAACACAGAATACCGCACAGACACATTATGATTAAAAACAGTTCTTTTGGGAACGTACCTCCAAATGACCAGATGATGAAAGTGGTTGTTTTAAGTGGTAGTATACGGGCTCAAATGAGGTTAAGATGTTGACTTTTCCTAATTTGTTTTTTAAATATTCTTTTCATAGATAAAATTAGTCTCAAGTTAAGACAAAATCATTATTATTATTATTATATGTTGGTAACAGGCAGGTAGGTTAAATAAATTCATAGTGATTGCTATCCCACTTTATGGGGAAAAGATGTAGAGCTAGAGGCAAACTAAAAACAGTGAGCAGAAAATCGTGTATTGATGGAGTTACCAGTCTAGAGGCTGTTCCTTCATACACATTATGTTTCAAGTTCAATTTGTCTTCTGGGTACAGTGTTTTGTATTTTATCTTAACACAATGAGTAGAGGAACCACAGCTCCACACCGAAGCAGCCTGCATTTTCCTAAAGCACCTTTACTTAGTATGGGGTATCACATCGGCCCAGAGTCTGAGAGACTGGGCCAGTGAGTTTCTTGAGCTCTCTTTCTACACTTTAGAATCTACACTTTGATGATTTCTTTCTCTTAGGGTCAGTGCTAGCAAGCTGATGGCTAGAACTCTGTTTTTTTTTTTTTAAATAATCCAAACCATAGATTGACTTCATGCCATTCAAGAATATAGCTGACCGAACATAACTAAGCCAGCATAGTTAAAAGTTATAAAGGAAATACACATTAAAAATCAGTCTTTTTCAAGTGTGTCAAACTTTTAAAAATATGAAGAAAACATTCTGGTCTATTTTAGGGGTGTCATTCCTGTAGGTATGAGCTACTTGCCCCAGCACAGTTCTGAAGGCCAGGTGAGGAGGTGTGGACTTTATTCTAAGAGCCAAAGGAAATAATGCAAAGATTTAAACCAAAGAAAATATAAGACACAGTTGACTGTTAACAGATACCAACTGTGATGTATGGAAAAACAGGGTGTGGGAGAGAGTTTTCTGGAAGCTCAAGTAAGAGATGAAGGTGGTTGAACAAAAATCATGGTTATGGAGATGGGAAGAAGATTAAAAAAAATATTTTAGCAATGTGGAAGTCAACAGAAAAAAGGAACAAAAAGCACTTGGAGCTCAATTTGGGGTTTTGGATTAACTGGTGCAGAGAAGTAAATGCCCCAGATTGAGGTTAGTAGATAGGTCCTGAATACCTGCGATGGCTGTGAAGTCAGAAGGAGCAGGCAGGTTGGACTACCGAGACCAACTACATATGGGTCACAGTAAGCAAGTCAAACCAGGATGGTGCAGCTTGCAGGGAAAGAGCAGCAAGAAAATAATTGGCCTTAGATTAAATGTGATGGGGCAAGGTGTGGGGGAAGTTCTCTTTGTATACAGAAAGGTAGCTTTTACAAAATTATATAGCTAATAAGTAGACCCAAGATTGAAGCCCAAGGTAGTCACATTTCCATGCCACATGTCCTTCCCTGAGTAAAACTGACGGAGCGAAACAACTGGTTAGAAAATGAGAAGATGCTGAGTTAAGACCTGAGGTTACACTCTGCTCACGAGAGCTGATCTTACTGTCTGGCTCACTGGATATTCACTGAATGAATAAATTGGTTATTGCTAGTAGTAGTATTTCTGCATTTGTCCTTTAGCTACATCTTTGCTCCATCTTGCGAGAGTCACTCCCTCAGTCACTGCATTCCATCCACATTGTCCTTTCATCTACTCTGAAGTGAGCAGTAAATTCCACGAATGCTACAAGACCTAGGCAAGTAACCGGGCAAAGAGGCCCAGGGGTCTTGTGGTTCTAAGGAAGCTTATGCTCAATCTACCCATAAGGTTACTTGCACTTCCCATGATTTCCGGCATTACATTCAAACTTTATTAGGGCCAGGTCCAAGGGTGTTTTCAGTCCTCCTCATATCCTCAGCACAGTGCCTGCCACCTATTAAACATTCTGTAAACACTTGAGAATGCATGAACAGATGGATGGCAGATGCATAATTAAATCATGGCAGAGACCAAGTTCCAGTGTTCTTTAGTGAATGAGAAGCTTCCAGCTATCCATAATCAGAAGGGTAACATATGCCCATGCGGCTGTACTAGAGTGTGTTGCTATAACCAATAACCCTCAGTGGTTTCCTACAAGATAAGTTTGTCTTTAGCTTCACCAAGGATTCAGTATGGCAGTTCCTGGTCTGTTGATTCTCACCCAAGTGGGGGCTGTGTCTAAGGAGCCATCAACAGGCCCTCAAGCAGCAATGGGCAAACTTTTCTATAAAAAGCCACGTAGTAAATATTCTAGGCCTTTTGGGTCACTGTCACCACCATTCAACTTAGCAAGATGAAAGCAGCCATAGACAATGACCTTGTATGTAGTTTGGGGAGCCCAGACCTAGGAGATCAGACCTATTCCCTGGATCTCTGCTTTTGGCAAAGGGTGAGAGTATACAGGTGATCATATTGGGGCCCATTATGAACCAGACCTAGAGATGGTAATTTTTTCCCACAGCTCTGTTCCTTGGCCCCATCTCACTTCAGGGACGTGCAGTCTAGCTTCGAGTCCTGAGGGAAAATGACACAAAGTTTGGTGAGCTCTTAGTGCTGCTTTGCCTCAATTTGTGCTGCCACTCACTTCCTCCCGTGTTAGAACACATCCAAACTTCCCCAACTAGAGAGCCCTAAGGCTCGGCGGGTCCTTGCAGCTCACTCAATGCTCAACATCCCCTGGTGATGTAAATTGTTCCCATCAGGTCCAGATGTAGGAATACAAATTACTTGCCCCTCTTCTTCTCCCTTCTTCAGTAAGCAATTAGGGATAGCATCTCCACAACACAGCATTCCATTTGGAACGGAAATAAATGAAGACACACAGCACCTGGCTTATGACTTTAGCTACATCTTTTGGATGTAGCTCTTATGGAGACCTTCAGAAAACTCTCTCAGCACCCATCCAGTTCTCAGTTGGGAGCTTGGTTATATATTGTTCTCCCTATGTCTGCGCTCTGGGAGGGTCCATCTTGTTCCTCACTTGAGAACACGCACATCCCAAGTGGTAACTCCGGAGTGCAGTCTTGCTTCTTAAGGCTTTCATGGCTTTATCGAAGGCTTTCTGATCGACTGAGTCTGAGGCTCAAAAGTTTTAATAGTTCAAAGACATTTTTAGGATGTCCATGATGTGTTTGGTGATAAAATCCCTTTAAAAATTTAACAAGTGTCTAGCCAGTTCCTTGTATGCTAACCACAACAAAGTTCTTACACAGAATTTTCAAATTGCATTATTTCCTTGTTTCCTCATCCTTGTTCTATCAATTTAACAGTCTCTACCCTATGCCCATTTAAAATGATAAATGAAGAAGCCAAATTTCTAATCTGATCTTGGCCCCAGGCTCAGTCTTTTGTTTAACTGAGCAGTATCACTGGCTTTTTATTACTCAAAGCCTTATCTCTTTCTATTTGGGAATAAAAGCTATCAGCCTTCCCATCATTTCAGTGTCTCATTTCCTGACTTCCCTTTACTTTCAGCTTGCAAATTAGCCAGCTTTTTTCTAAGTTCATATCGCAAAGAATTAAGATGTGTCATGGACACGTACCAATCTCCACAGTGAATGTAATCATTATATATTGCAAACATGCATTAATAAAAGGAAAATAAAACATTTAAAAAGAAACATTATCAAGGACAGTTCTGGGCAGCCAGTACATGCTAGCACTCTAGTGATTTCTGACCACTTCCCCTAGAGCCATAGTTCGGTAAGTACACGGTCTGCTTTCAAGTTACCACAGGCGACCGTTTTTCATAGCATAGTATCCATCATTCCAGCCACTGGCATCTCTTTTCTGACCACTCATCATCTTACCACTTAGCATTCAACCACAGGTGCCAGTTTCTGAATTTTAACAAAGGCTCTAACATTTCTGTGGCTTAAAACAATACAAATATAATTTTTGACCCCCAAATTTTCAACACAGGTGTGTGTGGTTGGGCAACCTCTTCCTCACGAGAACTCAGGACTCCCACCCTACCCCCAGTCCTGGAGCACTGCAGACGTCTGGATGCATCGGCCAGATGCAGTCGTATGGGCCCACCTAGCCACAAAAGGGCTTGGGAGCTTTGCAAACACAGTTTGGCTTATGTGCCCAGGAGGAAGAAAAAAGACTGGTAAACAAACATTGTCTCTGAACAAAGGTTTACGAAGGATGGTTTTTCTGACTGTAGCCAGTTATGAGGTCACCAGGACTATAAGAAAGTTCCTTTTTCTCCTCTTCTTTCAGTTTCTGTGTTTGGACCATGCAAAGAAAAAACAAAGCTGAGAGTTGCAGCGGGAAGCAGACGGTGCAAGAAACAGCCACAGTGAACAGCAAGTGTGGAAAGCAAACGGGGGAAGCCTGGGAACTGGAGGCCTCTCACTGACAGCTGAAGCTGGGGACAGCTGTACAAAGGCAAACCCTGTGTTAAATGGCTTCAATCTGTGAACACGGTCCAGGGATCTTAACACCATGAGTTGAAAAATAGTTGAAACTTTTTTCTCTGGATAAAGAAAGCTGGAGAACTAGATTTAGCTGTGATTTAATAGAGTTCAGTGTTAGCAAGATAGTTATGTAGAGCTAGACATTTATGTGTCCAAAAAATATCCTTTTATTGTTATGTTTTTGCTCTTGTTTCACAATTTAAAGTCATGTATTTTTAGAAATCCTAAGGCATATTGTGAAACTCTCTTGCTCTTTTTGCTTCAGTGATTCTATGTTTCTTGGTTCCAAGCATTAACTAATCCATCTGTGGTAGTCCTCTTTCAGTTACTAAGATATTCAACTTTTAAAGAGACAGGTTTATCTTGGCTCATGGTTTTGTTTTGTTTTGTTTTGTGACACCGGGATCGAACACAGGCCCTTACATAAAGTATACTAGGCAAGTGGTCTACCACTAAGCTACAGCTTTGGTTTATGGTTTTGGATGTTCCAGTACCTGAGTGGGCCCATTGCTTTTAGGCCTGTGGTGAGGCCGCATGTCATGGTGGGATCATATAATACTTATCTCAAGGCTAGGGTGAGAAGAGAGAGTGGAAGCGATTGGGGTCCCACAGTTCCCTTCAAAGGCAAGGCCCCAATGACCAGAGGTTTTCTACTAGGCCTAGATCTTAAGGTTCAACTATTTCCCAATAGCTCCAAACTGGGGACTAGGCCAGTTCTAAGCCACGCATGAGCTTTTAGGAACATTTAAAATCCAAATTTAAAACTATTAATTTATAATTATTATTATAAATTAGGATTAGACCTATTCGATATTAAAATATAATACTAAAATGGTGCAGCACTGACAAATACATGCAGACAGTCAATTCAGTGGAAATAAATAGAAAGCCCAGAAGTAGATCTAAATCTAGAAATTCAGTAAATGACAAAAGTGTCCTTTCAAGTCAGTGAGGGAAAGTAGAAGGGCAATTATAGTAGCCTGAATGACAGCCCCAAAGATATCCAGCTCCTTTCACCTGGAACCTATAAATATCATCTCAAATGGCAAAAGAACTTCTGCAGATATTTTAAAAAATTGTTTTATTGTGGCAAGATACATATAATATAAAAATTACTACCTTAGCATGTTCTGTGTCTAGTTCAAAGGCATTAAGAATATTGACACTGGCCGGGTGTGATATCTCATGTCCGTAATCCCAGCACTCGGGAGGCACAGGCAGGAGGATCGCCATGAGTTCGAGGCTTGCCTGAGCTACATAGTAAATTCGGGGCCTGCCTGAATTACAAAGCAAGATCCTGTCTCAAACCGCACTCCTAAACGAAATCCAAATTCTAACACGATCTATTCATTCAAAAAATTAAAATTCTATTAAGTGTTACACACCTTGTTAGGTACTACTTAAAAAGCAAATATGGTCCCTGCCCTCTTGAAACTTAAAGCCTAGTGGATAAGAAAGACACTAGCCAGATTCTTGGGAACAAACCAGTATCTTTTTTTTCTAGTAGTATCTGGTTGGAAAGTGTGAAGCTATGGTTACAATTTTGCACGATTATGAAAGAGAAGTACAGGAAGTCTTTAGAATGCATCGCACAAAAGCCTAACTCATTTTGGAGGGTCAAAAGCAGCTTCCTTGGTAAAAACTCTATTTCATTATTTTTAAGTATAATACAATTTATTTTTGTGTTATAAAAGGCTATGGAATGAAAAATGCTTTTGTATTTGCCACCTCAACATCCCATTGTATCTTATTAGTTTCTGTGCCTGGAAGTAACCTCTCTGACCAGTTTGTTGTACAGTATAGCTTTATTTTAAAGCTTCCTCACAATAGGTGGTATATGATATGCACTGTCCCATTTCCTCCTTCCTCATTGTGTATTTCAAACATAGTTCCAATAGTAGGTAGAAAATGCCCTCATTCTTCTCCAATGGCTGTATGATGTACTCCATTACGTGGATTAGCAAGATTTATTTAATTAGTGCTGGTATTTGTGTTCATTGTGACTATGACAAATTAACAAAGAACATTACAGTGTAATTCTGGAGTTCAGAAGTCAGAAATGGATTTGACTGGGGTAAAACCAGAGTGTTGCAAAGGTTGGATTTCTTTCTGGAGCCCCTATAAGGCAATTTGTTTTCTTGTCTATCAGACCTTCTTGGGCTTTCTAGCACCCCTTAGTTGTCGGGTCCCCTTCATCTTCAAAGCCAGCCATGGCTGACAGTGTGTTTCATTCACTGCATCACTCCAACCACAGCAACTCTCTTCCATTTTAGGGCCTTTGTGGTTACACTGGCCCCGCCTGGACTCTGCAGAATACCTCTCCATCTCAAGATCAGTGACAGACAACCTCATTCCATTTGCAAGCTTAATTCCCCTTTGCTCTACAACAAAACATATTCACAGATTCTGGATTAAATTATAGACATTTCTTAGTTGATGAGGGACTCATAATTCTGCCAACTACAGCTATGATTGATTGAAGTTTATGTTGTTTTCGATCTTTTATTTTTCCAGTGATGGAATAACTATGTCCTTAAATATGTGCCATATTTGTGTGTAGAAGGGCTGAACCCAAAGTTCCCATGGCAGGGCAGCATTTCACATGTGGGAAATCATTTGCATTTTCTCTCCTATCACTTTGTATTCATATCCTTTGCATCATTGTCCATTTTTAAAAAAACATATCTTCACAGATAGGAATTCTCTTTTGACTGGTAAGAGTGCTTTACACATTAAAAATGTGTTTGTAAAAATGTGTCATGTATAATAAGTGGAAAATATTTTTCCCTGTAAAGGGTTTATCATTTGATTTTTCTAAATTTTTTCCTACACAGATTATCAATCTTGTTTTGGGGCTTCTGGACTTTTTTTTTTTTAGATATGGTATCACTCTATACTTCAGGCTGGTCATTAATTGACTGTGTAGCCTAGGCTGGCCTCAAACTTATGGCAGTCTTCCTTCCTCAGCTTCTCAAGTGTTGGGATTACTGTAGGCCTGGCTGGAGTTTCTGGATTTTGTTAGACTTCCCTACTCTAAGATTGTTTAAAAATTTTCCCCATCTTTATTTATTTATTTTAGTTTTTTTGAGACATGGTCTTGCTTTGTAGTTCAGGCTGGCCCTGAGCTCACTATGTAGCCCAGGCAAGCCTTGAACTCAGCAATCCTCCTGCCTCTGCCTCCCGAGTGCTGGGATTACAGATGTGAGCCACCACGCCTGACCAGTGTCAATACTCTTAGTGCCTTTGAACTAGATACGATAGTAATTTTTATATTATATATATCTTGCCACAATAAAACAATTTTTAAAAATATCTGCAAAAGTTCTTTTTGCCATTTGAGATGATATTTATAAGTTCCAGGTGAAAGGAGCTGGATATCTTTGGGGCTGTCATTCAGGCTACTATAATTGCCCTTCTACTTTCCCTCACTGACTTGAAAAGACACTTTTGTCACTTACTGAATTTCCAGATTTAGATCTACTTCTGGGCTTTCTATTTACTTCCACTGAATTGACTGTCTGCATGTATTTGTCAGTGCTGCACTATTTTAGCAATATATTTTAATATTTAGTAGGTCTAATTCCTTCTCAATACCCTTGTTGCTAAGATTCACCTGGGTATTCTTACTTATTTTCTGTACCAGATTATCTAATCTCATGAAAAGATCCTGTTAGTGTATTTATTGGTATATGAGAAGTTTATAGATAAACTGGAAGAAATCAGATGATGATGTTCTTTGTCACAAAAGTATCTTATTTCTCCATCAATTTTGGAAAATAGTTTTGGAGAAAACATCTATCGGGGTTGGAGATTGTTTTCTTTTTGAGTTTGAAATACTTCATTCCAGGCTCTTCTTGATTTTAAGGTTTGTGTTGAGAAATCTTCTGGGATTCAGATGTGTTTTTCTTAGTATGTGATTTGTTTCTTTTCTCTATTTTTGATATTTTATTCTTGTGTTGAATTCCTGGAATCTTCACTATTTATGGCTAGGGGTAGATGTTTTCAATCATGGCTAGTTGGAATTCTATATGCCTCATTTATCTTCATGTCAAATTATTTTCCCCTTGTTTTGGAAGTTTTCTACAATTACTTCCATGAAAAGTTGATATTTGTCTTTTGTGCTATCTCCTACCCCTTCTTGACTCCAATAAATCTTGTTATTATTTTCTGCATCATCTAGTAGCTGTTGGAATGCTTTCTCACATCCATTGCTATTTTTAAAATATTTTTTATTTCATGTTCATTAGCCACAATCTTGTCTTCTATATCTGAAATTCTGTCTTTACATTTATTTATTCTACTGTGGAAACTTTCATGGAATTTTTAATTTCTTAGATATCTGCTTGTATGTGTTTTATGCTTTCCATTTCTTTCCTATGCTGGGTATTCATGGTTTTTTCAATTTCCTCAGCTCCTTTATTTCTTTGTGCATCTGCTCTAGAATTACTAATCATGTCTTTCACTATGGTCACCATCTCTATTGTCATTTGAGAAATTATTTCTGATTTCATTTTTTTCAGATCTTCTTTGGTTGCCAATTCAGGGAATCCTGGTTGTTGAATTTTGAATTGTTCCAACTCATAGCCCCTTGGAGTTTCCTTTTGTGATTTGGAAGTCTGATTTTGAATCTTGTTTGGGTGTCTTTTCATTTCTATCTTTGTTACTGTTGATGATTTTGGTTTATTTACTGTGTTTGCTGCTTTTAATTTGCTTATTCAGAATCTTTATTGGTAGTATTTAGAACCCTTAGGGAATGGTTACTTCTTGGATTGTCTTCTAGGTTCAGTTAGGCAGTATCAGTTTGTATACTTGGAAGGACAACTGACTAGAACATTCACATCACCTTGATCAAATTAATTCAACCAACATCAACAATAGCATCAAACACAGCCTAGAAAATGACAAACTATGGTAACAACCAGTCTACCACTCTTGACCTCATGAACTACACTTGTGGTAATATATCAGTATCTATAGAACCAACCAGAAATATGTCTGCAGTAAATAAGCCTGTCAGTGTAGATAATTTGCCCACCTGAGAAATTTAGAAGCAATGGGGGGGGGTAGGCAGAGAGATAGGAATGGAAAGGTTAGAAGTAAGACTAGAGGAAACAGGGATAATATATAAGCCTTGGGAAACTGGTGAATAGAAAAAGAAAAGACAGAAGGAAAGAACAAGAACAAGAATAGAACCAGGATGTATGATGGATATTGAGAAATAGAAAATATTCAAAGGGACATGTGGTGGAGGCGTGAGTAATGAGGAGTAAAGAAAAAATGTGATGGTAATAAAAAAGGGAAAAAAGCTTATGTATTTAGAGGGTGGGGGTTGTGGGGTGGGTAGAGGAATGGGAAAAAATGAGAATTAAATTGTGTTATATAGGGCCGGAGGGTTAGCTCAGTGGTTCCGGCGCCTGCCTCGCAAGCGCAAGGACCTGAGTTCGATCCCCGGTAACCACATATAATGCTGAGCGTGGAGACACGCCCACCTACAATCAACACCGTATACCACAATGCCGGGCATGGTGGCTCACGCCTGTCATCCCAGCACTCGGGAGGCAGAGACAGGAGGATTGCTGAGTTCGCGGCGGCTTGCCTGGGCACCATAGTGAGCTCAGGGCCAGCCTGAACTACAATGCGAGACCCTGTCTCAAAAAAGAAAAAAAAAAATTGTGTCATATACTGGTACAAATTCCCAATATTGAGTGTGATCATGATGTGTATATACAATGTACTAATAAAGATAAAAATAAATTTAAAAAAAAAAGAAGAAAGAACAGAACTGGGCCAGGGATTTAGCTCAGTGGTTCTGGCGTCTGTCTCACAGGCACAAGGTTCCAAATTTGATCCCCAGTAACCACATACAGTACTGGGCATGGTGACTCATGCCCACCAGCAATCAGTACCACACACCATAACGCCAGGCATGGTGGCTCACGCCTGTAATCCCAGCACTCGGGAGACAGAGGCAGGAGGATTGCTGAGTTCGAGGCTTGCCTGGGCTACATAGTGAGCTCAGGGCCAGCCTGAACTGCAAAGCAAGAACTATCTCAAAAAAAAAAAAAAAAAGAACAAGAACAGGACAAACTAACAATCAGGAAAACTAGGAACCTCATTCATTCTCATATAAAAATAAGAAGAATCAAGAAAAAATAGGACAAAAACAGGAACAAGAAAGAGCAGGAAAGGTGAGAAATGAAAAAGGAGAAAATAAAAAAATGTCCCCTTCACAATGTGTCTCTGTTTTGGCTTCTGACTGAGGCCTTCACACTCTTATCCATGGCATCTGGGCGGGCCTCTGGCTGGGGACTGTGTGCCTTTACCGAGCTCATTTATCTTTTATATTTTTATCCTTGGTCTTAAGAGATGAGAAATCCTGCACATTTATCTTTCCTCTTCTCTCATCCTCCTTTCCAAGTTTTAGTCATTTAGTTTATATTTTGTCATGATTTATAACATTTACATTCTGTTCCAGGCCATTATTTTCATAATTTGCTTTGTTTTACCAACTAAATGGACTGACTGTTTTCTGGAAATCTTCTGGCTATAAATTCTTCATTTATAATTTGATTGGCTAAAGTTTGACTTCTTCAAGGGGCTCGTGGAATCTTTATTACTGGAGTTTTTGTATGTTAAAAATATATCAAATAATTTATTGCTACCTTTATAGTTGCAAAGCAGTCAAATTCGGAATAGAACATTTGGATCACAGGTTCTTTCTTAAACATTTTATAAACATTGCTTCACTTCCTTTTAGTGTTGAACGATAAGAAGAGATTTGAAATCTCCTAAGTTTCTCCTTATGGAGAGGTTAACATATTAGGTAGGGTTCATTAGAGGAACAGAGTCATTACAAAACATATATATAATTATAGAAGGGACTTATGAGGTGGTCTCACAGAATCAGAAGGGGAGGGATGTGCTCCAATGGGAGCTTGGAGAATTAGAGGTAGAAGAATCTACAATGGCTATTTGGCTGTGAGAGGGTTGGAGGCTCCATGGTAATTAATAGCTGAAGGCCTAGAAGCTTACTGCAGAGTCCTGTACAAGTCTGCATCAGAAAGTCAAAGGATCTCTGTTGGAAGGGTGAAGTGTTGTACTAGAAGTTTGAAGGATTTGGAGACAAACATTCAAAGGCAACAAAAAAACTGGAGTTCCTCGTAAGGAAAAGCGAAGATCTCCTTCTTTCCCTTTTTATTCCATCCAGGTTACAGAACTAATGGTTGCTATCACTCACCTCTTAGATTACTCTTCCCTGCTCAGTTCTAAGAGTGCATTTCAATTGTCTGTCGACTCATTCAGAGCTTTACTGGTATGCTAGGTGGTTCTTATTCAAGGCAAGTTGACCTATCACAAGTAATGACCACAATCTATCTCTTGCCAATTTGACAACCAAACATCTCCTTAATCCATACTTAATCTCTAAATATAATAGCAAGTTCATAATTATGCCACATGTGATACAACTTTCTTGCAGATAGATGGAAACCCATTAATTCCTCCCCAGATTAGAAGGCAAAGTTTTTCTTTGGGTAATGTTTCCTCTTCTAACATTCTAGAACTTAAACATTATAATACAGATTTAATAATGCTCAAGAGTAGCCTATCAACATGTTACAAACATATAAAGATATCTGCTTAATATGTGTACATATATGCACAAACATTTTAACAAAATAGGAATGAAATACTTGTGACAATTACAACCCTCATTTCTATAAATGTGACCATAGCTAATATTATGACTACTTTCTACTGGACACTCGGTATTTCTTTGGCCTTCATCAAACACCTCAGCAGGTCTTGATTCTTTATCTGGTGAGGTAATCCATATCTTCATTCCTGAAGGTTCTGGGCCATTTGTCATCCTGCCAGTATTGTGTTGTAGTTTCCGTTTAACTTAACAGGACATGATAACACTAGGAGGTGCCCTAAGAGATCTCTTTACAACAAAAATGTTTTCTCTTCTTATTGTGGAGTGATAATACAGTTTCTCCTTATTAGTCTGGATCAGTCACCCTCATCAATTAAAAAAACTCCATTTTAGCTTGATTCTCAGAGGCCTCGTAGAGCCCAAAATGACCAGAGGGAAGTCTCAGTTTCCAGTTAAAGAGAATCCTCATGCAAATTAGTATAAGCCTCCCCATCTCTGGAACTAAGGCTTATAGGCCAGCAGAGCATAACATAGGAACAGGAGGACAAAAAAATTTTTAAATTTTTAAAATATATATATATATATATATTTTTTTTTTTGGTGAGACAGGGTCTCACTTTGTAGTTTAGGCTGGTCCTGAGCTCACTATGTAGCCCAGGCAAGCCTTGAACTCTGCAATCCTCCTGACTCTGCCTCCCGAGTGCTGAGATTACAGGAAAAAAAATTTTTTGAGACAGGGTCCTGCTTTTTAGTTCAGGCTGGCTTTGAACTCACTATGTAGCCCAGGCTGGCCTAGAATTTAGCAATCTTCTTGCCTCTGCCTCCTGAGTGCTAGGATTAGAGTCATGAGCCAACACACCTGGCCACCTAGGAATAAAGATTTTGTTAGTAGGTCACTAGGGATCACATCAAATGGTGTCATTACCTCTTCCACCTTTTGATGCCTAGACCCTTTAATCCTGACTATGGGAGACACAGTACCACATGGTAGATGCTGATTCAAAGCATATACAGCATTCTGCTAGATCTTGCCCCAGCCCTGCAAGGCACTTCCACCTACACAGCACTGCAACTGCATCTTCTCAGGGCTGCCTCACCTTTAAGTCAATACAGCTACTTCCTGATGGTGAGCAACATGGTAAGACCAGTGAATTCCATGAGCACGAACCCACTTCCTTAAACATTTTAGAAGCATAGATCACTTTGTTGTATTGAATGATGATATGGAAAGGTTTGAGGTTATATGAGGTTTGAATTTATGGATAACTTAAATATTTTGACAGAATACTCCAATTATTTATTCCCTTTTATAATCTTTTTTTTTTTTTTGAGACAGGGTCTTGCTTTGTAGTTCACGATGGCCCTGAGCTCACTATGTAGCCCAGGCAAGCCTCGAACTCAGCAATCCTCCTGCCTCTGCTGGGATTACAGGCATGAGCCACCATGCCCAGCATTGTATGTGGTTACTGGGATCAAACTCAGGGCCTTGCGCTTGCGAGGCAGGCGGGAGAAGCACTGAGCTAAATCTCTGGCCCATTATCTGAATTTTTGTTTTTCTTATCCTTCTCTACTCCCAAATCCTATTACCTCAGGATAGCAACTTTTAACTCTCTTAAGTATTTCTCCATGTATATCTGTATCTTATGTTTTTCTTCTAAAGTAAGAATAAGAAAACATGTTCAGGGCTGGAGATTTAGCTCAGTGGTTCTGGTGCCTGCCTAGCAAGTGCAAGGTCCCAAATTCGATCTCCAGTAACCACTTATCATAATGTTGGGTATGGTGGCTCATACCCACCAGCAATCAGTACCACACACCGCAATGCCAGGGGTAGTGGCTCACGCCTGTCATCCCAGTACTGGGAAGACAGAAGCAGGAGGATTGCTGAGTTCAAGGTTTGCCTGGGCTACACAATGAATTCAGGGCCAGCCTGAACTACAAAGCGAGACCCTGTCTCAAAAAAAAAAAAAAAAAAAAAAAGTTCAACATCATGAAAGAAACACAAATAAAGTCTATATTGATGTCACCTCAGTCCAGTAAGAGTGGGTATTATTTTTTAAATGCCTTGCTGGTTAGGTGAAGAAAAGGGAGCTTTCCTGTGCTGTTGGAGGAGATACACAATACTACAATCATGGAGAACAGTTTAGCAATTCTTGAAACACAGTAGAATTATAACTATCATATGATCCAACAGTTCCATTGCTGCTTAATTATGGGGCTGATAGAGATGGGATGAGTGTCCTGGGAATTATTAGAAACTTGATCTTTTCTTTGGGAGAGTTTTCACATTTGTCTGAGAAATTCCTCAGTTGTGAATTGGGATCGGGCAGGGATGAAACACATCTGCCAGAACTGTGGGACGTGAGAAGAGAAAGCTGGAGTGGTTCTCATGTCTCTTTAAGTTCACTTTGTCAACCCCACCCAGAGGATGCTCCCTGTGTCCCCAGATCCTTAGGTCTTTTTTTTTGGTTCAGGTCCTGCAGACATCTGCCTTGGCTCAAAATAGGTGATCACACGGATGCTGGGTGTAGGGAAGAGAAGGTGGGTTTAAATACCATCAGTTGTGCTTTCAACTCACCTTGCACTTTTGTCTTCAGAGGTGCTTGCTACCTTCAGTAACTGAGTTACCACAAGAACTATCATTATGTTTCTCTGTGAACTTTTTACATGGACTCAGAAAGTTTCAGTCTACATTTTCTCTTTTGTGTCCTTTTTATTTCTTTACCAGCGTTTCACTAAGGCTTCAAGAGGGAATGGAGGTCAAGACATAATTCCATCTGTGACAGCCATGAAGACATACTTCTCAGATGTCTGCTGCAGGGACTATAACTGATGGAAGGCCCCAGCTGTTATGCTCTGAAACCCGACACTGTGCTGGGCAGAGGCCATGGCTCCCCACTAGCTGGACTCTCTCAAAGGCAGATAGGAAGGCAGGCCTATTCCTGGGGGTTGAGAAAATTCTCAGATGGATGTTGTTGGATGGGGGATTCTCTGCTGGTCTTGTTAGTATATACTTACAATTCCATTACCATCTAAGACCTGAGTTCCTTCTTGTCTCTCCTCCTCTATTCTTTCCTTCCCTTTCTTCTCTTCCTTTCCCCCTTTTCACCCTTCCTCCATTGTCCCTTTCCTTCTATACTTTTTACTTCCTTTTCCTTTCCATCCTTCCTCCCTCTCTACTTCACAGAGGTCATAACTAAGAGCTCATCCGTTCTCTTCTGATTTCCTCCTTTTATCTCACAAATGTAATAGCTGCCCCCTCTCCCCACTTTTCGGTGTATTGAATCCTTTTTAAATGTTTGATTCATGAAAACTCTTGATTAATAAACCATTCAATACTTTACCCTGGAAATCAAGATTTATTTTTCTAGATTTAGAACCTAGCACCTTTACATTGTTACTGGTTATTTTTATTGATTTTTCCCTAAGGCATGAAGATGTGCCTTTTAAGTCTATTGATTTGTGCCATTTTATATCTGGGAACTTTTTTGAAATTGTATCTATGTTTCAGTTCAATTATTTATTTCTTTGCTTAAAATATACGAATATTCAAATTATCTTATATTTATCATTTTACTTTAATTATATTTATTTTAAACTCTTTTCTGTACCCTTTGCTTTCATAATTATCTATTTTCATTTATTTTAATGTAACTTTCATTTCTAAACAAGTGTTCTTTACTCTTCTACACACTTTTATTTTCTCTCTTTTCTGAGCATCTTTCCCCAAACTCTCATATACCTACTTTTAGCTCTTGTTTTATATATACAGTTATTTAAATATTTTTAGTTCATCACAATACTTTTCTGCTTTTTGGCTCATAGAAAACTTATGAGATATTCTTTGTCTGCTATTTATGTTATTGTCTTTCCCATTCCTGCAATAGTTTTCCTCTCCATCATCACCCTCTACCTCTCTCATATTTTACAGAGTTAATGTGATTATTACTCAAATTTGGATGAGAGAAATTTTTTACCAACTGATTATATTCAAGCTGCTCATAGTACAGAGGTGGTATAGTATTGCTCTCACTGCAAATTATAACTGCCAAATAATAGCTGCATGACATTATTTCTAAAGTAATAATAGCATTTTTTCATTGAGTGCTTTAAGGACAAATGCATGAATTCATGACATGAAAAAATAAACAGATGAAACGTGTACACTAGACAGTAAGAATGTGATAAATATTACCTTTAAAAATCATTTCACCATGTTGTTTTTCGCACTTTCCCTATATTTTGCATATATTTGCCATAGTTTCTTCATTTATTTGTAATTCAAAGTTGTATGTACCTACTAAACTTGGATAAGATGGAAATATTTCTGGAATTGTTTTTTCCTTGTTTTTGAATGACTTTTGATAGAGGAAAGGGCTGACACAAATGACCATCTCCAGTCTCCCACCAGTGTTGAGCCAGAAAAATTCCACTAAAACAGAATATTTAAATGAGATTTAGAATCTCATACCATAATACCCAAAGAACCAAAATATAACTGATAGTTTTCATAACATGAACCAGGCAAATTTTGAATAAGAAAAGGCAATAGACACTAACATAGATGTTAGAATTATCTAACATGGTGCTTCAAAAAGCCACCATTAAAATGTTTCAACAAGCAATTCTCAGCATGCTCGAAACAAATAAACATCTAAAACCTCAAGAAAAGGAGAAAAAAGAAGAATCAAATGGAGATGTTAGAACTACAAATACAATAACAAACTTTTAAAGCTTTTGAGATCTCAATGTCCTAACAGCAGAATGAATAGAAGAAAGAACAAGTGATTTAGACAACAAAGAGAAAATAGATTTTTAAATGTGATCTGAGTATCAAAGATATTTTGAACTATAATAAAATAGTCACATTATGAGAGTCTCAAGATGATTGGAGGAAAACAATAAGAATGAAATTGTAACCAAAGAAATGGCAAATAAGTCTATAGTTTCAAAAAACTAAAAGGAAACTCATAAGGGATAAAACTGGAGAAATTCATGATGAGGCACAGCCCAGGAAATTTTTTTTTTTTTTTTTTTTTTTTAGACAGGGTCTCACTTTGTAGTTCAGGCTGGCACTGAGCTCACTACATAACCCAGGCAAGCCTCAAACTCAGCAATCCTCCTGCCTCTGCCTCCCGAGTGCTGGGATTACAGGCGTGAGCCACCACGCCCGGCAGTCCAGGAAAATTTTTTAAAAACTGTTAACACTGGAAGGCTGAGGCAGGAGGATCACAGGACTGAGGCCAGTCTGGACTACATAACAAGACTGTCTCAAAATTTTTATGAATATTTTAAAAAAGTGCTAGATGTAGCTCAATGGGAAAGACCTGGATTGTACTCCTATTATAAAACAAATAAACAAACAAAACTGATTTAAGCATTTCACATATAGAAGAGAAACAATTGGAATAAGAGCAGATTTCTCATTAGAAACCACAAAGCTCAGAAAGAAGTAAGTTGTCAATATTAGGACTTCGAACTTCTTTCCTTTTTTCTTTCTATATATATATATTTTTTGGTGAGTGTGTTTGTTTATTTGTTGTTGTTGTTGCTGTTTTGGTGGTGGTGGTGGTGGTGATGGGGAATTAGGCATCAAATCCAGGACTTGCTAATGCTAAGCAAATGATCTACCACTGAGCTACACCTCCAGCCCAAGATATCAGTTTTCTGAGTGCTGAAATAAAAGTACTATCAACCCAGAATCATTTTTTTCAGCAAAAATATACTTTAGTAATAAGTGAGAATTTAAGAAATCTCATATTTTCTCACATGCAGACCTACTGTAAAAGAATGGCTAAAGAAAATTTTTTTGAGACAGGGTCTCACTTTGTAGTTCAGGCTGGCTCTGAGCTCACTATGTAGCCCAGGCAAGCCTCGAACTCAGCAATCCTCCCGCCTCTGCCTCCTGAGTGCTGGGATAACAGGCATGAGCCACCACGCCCAGCTAAAGGAAATTTTTAAAACACAAATAAAAACAACAGTAATGTTTCCTTAGGGCAACAGGAAAGCAGAAAGTATAAGAATATGGCTAAGTCCAATAGGCTTTTCTCCTTCTCTTCAATTTTCTCAGTTGGGCTTGGTAAAAACAAAAGGGAAGCCAGTTCTCAAATTAAGTACAAAAGGAAGAAAGGAAAGCTAAGCACTGAATAACAAGGAGGCTGGAAAGAGATTTTCAACTTATGTAGAAATACATTTTAAAAGGAAGGAAAACCATCACATCTATGGATCATCCCACGGGGAAGAAGGCAAAAAGGACTATATTAATACAAACAGAAATGAAGAACTCAATCTGGATAAAAACATAATTCATTAAATAGAAGATAATTCACTACCAGCCTATGGGAATACAGAAAAAAATTAGAATTCAACTACCAAATGGGAGGTGTGAGGCAAAAATTAAAGTGGAGATTGAACAGCTAAGGGGAAAAATTTGAACAGAAATTTAACTTCAAAATCAGTAAATACCATTGAGCTGATTTCAGTGTATCCTCTCCTCCTAGGTTAATGGAAGTGGTTTATTTTGGGAGAGAGGCAAATGCCAAGAGTACATCACTGCAAAGTAGGCATTAAATAAAGAGATCTCCATATAACAACAATCTTTCTACTATAATCAATCTGCAAACTTAAGCACAGGATAGGAGGAGGCTAAAAAATGCCTCCAATAACTTCCAACTATCCCAAAGTTGATCAGTGGGAAGGAAATCAAAAGCCTAATAGATGAATTATACACAATAATAAAAGAGGAGGGAAAAAAAGATCAATAAAGTGTGGTGCTTGGTGATTATCACAGATGCAATAAGCAAAATGATTTTTGAATTTACAGAAGACACTCTTAAAAAGCTAGCTGAGCTAAACAAAATGATTCAAAACATAAATGATGGGTTTAGGAAAAAAAATGAAAAGAAACACTCCATAAAAGTTATAAAATGGATATTGAAGCCAGGATTTAGCTCAGTGGTTCCGGCATCTGCCTTGCAAGTCCACGGTCCAGAGTTTGATCCCCAGTACTACACACCGCAATGCCAGGCATGGTGGCTCACGCCTGTAATCTCAGCACTGGGGAGGCTGAGGATTGCTGTGAATTTGAGGCTTGACTGGGCTACATAGTGAGCGCAGGGCCAGCCTGAACTATAAATCAAAACCCTGTCTCAAAACAAACAAACAAACAAAAAACAGATAACCAAGATAAAAAAAACTAAGGAAAAGTATAAGCATTAGAAGTGACCAGAGAAAGGCAGAGAGAATCAGAACTAAATGATAAGGCTAATGCAGGTAACCACATGCTGATGGATACCTTCAAAATAAGACAACTTGGGAAATGGATCCAATAGCTGCTGGATGATACAAAGACTAAGATTATTTGGAATTATTTTTAAAAATCAGAAGACAGAAGAAATGGCATAAAAGGCCTATTTACAAAAATAATAGCATAAGGCCAGGGATGTAGCTCAGTGGCACTTGTGTCTGCCCTACAGGAGCAAGATACTGAGATCCCCGGTACCAGAAATAACAAACCAACAAAAGCCAAAAATAACAGTAGAAAACTTTCCAGACATGAGGAAATAATTTAACATACAGATAAATGAAACATGTAGATCCCCCAAATAGCCACAATCAAAAAGAACTCCTCCATGATACACGATAGTCAAAATTCCAGAAATCCAACATAAGAATAGAATTACAAAAGATGTTAGAAAAAAAGCAGAAAATCACTTATAAATACATACCTACAATTACATCAGACGTCTCAATATAAATATTTAAGGCAGGAAAGCTTAGAATGAGCATTCAAGCTCTAAAAGAAAATAACTTCCACTTATGAGTATGGAGTTAAGCTGCATCCATTTAGCTATAAATGTCTCCAATTTATCAGTCTTTATGACCATTACTCCATTTTATAAAAAAAAAAAAATTCCACTTCTTCGTCCAGTCTCCAGTTGATGGGCATTTGGGCTGTTTCCAAGATTCAGTTATTACAAACTGTGCTGCTATAAACATGGATGCATATATGTCACTGTGGTATGATGCAGTTAATTATTTCAGGGACATACCCAGCAGGGAAATAGCAGGGTCAAATGGGACCTCTAATCCTATATGTGGTACATACTGTATTGTTTCTCTAGTGAGAGAAACTGAAGGTGTAATGAGGTCCAGAATGTATGATCAGTGTTGTGAAACAGGGAAAACGGAACTGGATGGGGAAGAGAAAATCAAAGAAGGGAAAGAAAAAATCTGATTCCAAAAAGGAAAAACTGAAAACAAAGCTTATGTATATGGAGAGAGTGTGTGTGGTTGAAGGGAGGGCAGAGAAATTGAAAAAAATAAGAATCAAATATATCATGTACAGGTACAAATTCTTAATGATGAATGTGATCATAATGTATTCCTAATTTATACCAATGAACTCAATTTATTAAAAAAATCTGATTACTTCCTACTAAAAAAAGTAACTTCCATTCCAGAAGGATATATCCTGCAAAGCTATTTTTCAAAACTGATGGAACAATAAAGTATTTCCATGACAAAGATCATGTTAAGAAATTCATGACTACCCAACCAACACTCCACACCTTGAGATATTCTCAAGGATATCTGCAAAAGAACCACTGAAGCCAATAATGCCACAAAGTATAATGGATGAATCCAACAGGCATGATGAACAGTTAAACAAATGGGGAAAAACAGGAATCATCAGTAACACAACATTGTAATGAAATGACAGGAGTAAATCATTACCTTTCAGTAATAACTCAGTGTGAATGTCAAAAGACACATATTGCCAGGTAGGACAAAAAACAAGCCCAACAATATGTTGTATATAAGAAATATATTTAATCCAAAAAGACATTCATAGACTAAATATAAAAGACTGGAGAGTAGTATTACATACAATAGGAACCAAATAACAGGCAGATATAACTATCTTATTTTCAGACCAAGTAGATTTCAACCCGAAACTGATGGAATGGGGAAAGAAGGTCACTATGCATGGCTTAAGGGAACATTTAAACGAGTGGAAATAACAATTATACATATACATGCGCCAAACATCAGCACTCCCAAATTCATAAAACAAACACTACTGGACATAAAAGATCAGATAAATATCAACAAAACTACAATGGGAGAACACAATACTCTGCTACCATAAATAGATGAACTAGAAAAAAAATCAGCAGAGAAATATCAGATTGAACCACACCTTGAAACAAATTGATTTAACAGATGTCTATGGAGTGTTCGCCAAGCAATGGAATACACAGATTCTTCTCAGCAGAATATGGAGCTTTTTCCAAAATAGACTACATACTAGCCCATAACGCAGAGTAAAAATAAAAGAATTTAAATCATCTCATGCATATTATCAGATCATAGTGCTATGAAACTCAAAATCAGTGGGTACAGTTAAACCCACAGTCATTATCAAGCAAATTAAAATGAAATACCCTCTGGAATAATCAGTAGGTCACAGAAGAAATCATATAGTTCCCAGAATCAAACAATAATAGCAAGAACACATATCAGCACCTATCGAACACAAGGAAAGCATTCCTAGGAGAGAAGTTTATAGCTGTGAGGGCTCACATCAGAGATTTTAAAAAAGCAAGTCCAAATAAATCATTAGTGATACACCTCAAGGTCCTGGAAAACAAGAACAATCTGAATCCAGAGAGTAGATGAAAAGAAATTATAAAGAACAGAGCAGAAATTAATGCAGTTGAGACCACAAAAACATATGAAGAATCAGTGAATCAGAGATGGTTCTTGAAAGAATAAGCACAACAGACAAACCTCTACCCAAACAGAACAAAAATGGGGGGGTAAAATCAGTACAAATTAGGAGTGAAAATGGTTAAATCCAACAGACTTCAATAAAATCCAACTTATTAGTAATTACTTTGAAAACCTGTACTCCAATAAATTGAAAAATCTAGAAGTAATGGATAGATTCATATAGATAGATAGATATTCATATATATATATATATGAATATATATATACTTATAAACTACCAAAACTGAACCAAAAGTTACAAAAAACACGAACAATCCAATAAGACAATAAAATTGAAGCAGTAATTTTTTTTAAAAACCTACTACGTTAGTAAAGTTTAGGAATTGATGAGTCACTGATAAATTCTACAAGAACTTCAGAGAGGATCACCAGGAATCCTCAAACACTTTAAAGAAACTGAAAGGGAAGGGAGTACTCTAAAAAGCATTTACTCTGCCAGAAGAATGACAAGTTTCATTCATTTATGTGCAAATGGATACGCCTTGAGGACACACTAATAAGTGAAATAAATAGATCACACATATGTAAATACCATGTCTTTTCTCTGGTGTGAGAACCTGTAGATGTAAATGAGTTCTGGAATGTATGATAGATTTTGTAAAATAGGAAATATTCAGAGGGAATGTGGTGGGGGAATGTAATGAAGGGAGAATAAATATGATTTGGAAAGAAAAAGAAATAGCATGCATATAAGGGGTGGGGGTGGGAGGTGGGTAGGGATGTGGGTAAAAATGAGAATTAACTTCTGTCATATACTGGTACAAACTCCCCAATGTTGAGTGTGATTGTGAACTGTATATAAAATGTACCAATAAAGAATTCAATTAAAAATAATTTTTATTACCTTTCAAGTAACTCATGGAATAAATAATCATAATTAGTAAATTAAAGAACATCTGAAAATGGTGTATCAACTTGGGGCACACAAACATCATTTAACTTTAAATACTGTAATATCTTGCACTGTCCTCACAGAAACTATTAAGTGGCAATTCCCCATCTGCATACAGTCTCAAGTCATCCAGATGGTCCTGATGTTTACTCTGGAGCTATCTTTGAACAATCTGTTTTGCAGATGATTAAAAATATTTTTCTTTGATCAGAAAAAAAAGCATTCCTTGAAGCTAGCATTACTCTGATTCTAAAACCAGACAAAGATCCAAATAAAATGAAATCTACATGCCATTTTTAGTGAACATAGATCCAAAAATTCTCAATAAAATACTAGCAAAGAGAATGCGATGAATCATCAAAATGATCATATATCAAGAGGAAATAGCTTCACTCCAAATATGCAAGTGTGGATATGCAAATCAAGAATGAATAAATGTAACAAACCATATAAACAGAAGCAATAACAACAATCATAAGATCATCTCAATACATGCAGAAAAAGCCCTTGATAAAAATCCTGAAGAAAATAGGTATAGGTAGGCCCTATGTCAATTTGATAATGTCATTTATAACAAACCTACTGTCAGCATCATATTAACCACTTACTGGTCCAATTATTTAAGTTCAGGTTGACCAAAAGTCCCATTTTTCATTAACTTTTTTCTTGTTTAATAATTTCAACTTATTTCATATGTAATACATATTATTAGTTCTTTTTAAAAATTGAATTCTTTATTGGTACATTTTATATAAACATCATGATCACACTCAACATTGGGAATTTGTACTAGTATATGATACAAGTTAATTCTCATTTTTACCCACATCCAAAACCACCCCCCAACCCCCAACCCCCTATATACATATGCTTTCTTTTTCTTAATTTTTATAAGATAATATAACAGGAAATATAAAACAACAATTTTATCATGTTTATTCAATAATTTTTCTGTATATGGTATATCTATAAACTTTTAATATAAAACACAATGTTGCAATCTAAACATTAGTATCTAGTATCTTTCTGAATTCTTTTTACATTATTGTTTTTCTTTGAACTGCACATTTACACTATTTTATTAGCCTTTCCTTTTGTTCATTTATGCACTAAATGTAACAGTGAAGATGTCAGTGATGGATGATCTGGTTGGCATTTTGCTATCTCATTTTTTCAATTATGTGGTTTATGGGCCTAATCTAAATTGTAAATGACTTTTTGAACCTAATTATTTTGAATAAATAACAAATTAGTTCATGTTGTTTGATCAAGGCAGTGCATAAAAGTTTTATAATATTTTTTCTCTGCTTTTTAATTACAGGGTAGACTGTTGGATGTTGGTTGACTCTGTCAACATAGTCACACAATTATTATAATCAGTGACCATTACTGGAAGTTTCATTTTTTTCTTTCAAGTTCCATCATTTCTTTATTATTAATAGTTGACAAGTAGATGTCTTTTAAAAAATTTAATTTAATTTATTGGTACATTATATATACACATCACAATTACACTCCACATTGAGAATTTGTACCAGTATATGGCATACCTTAATTCACATTTTTCCCCTTCCCCTACCCACCCTACAACCCCCTACCCCTATATACACAAACTTGTTTCCTTTATTTAGTGATCAATTTTTTTCTTTCCCCACATTATTTACCCCAAGCCCTATTTCTCTTTAAATATTTACTATTTCACAATATTGACCATGCTTTCTAGAACACATTTCCAACTTCAGTTTCCCATACCAGAGAAAAGATATGATATTTACATATCTGTAACCTATTTATTTCACTCATGAGTATGTCCTTAAGGAACATCCATTTGAGTATAAATGACTCAGTCTCATCTGGCAGAGTAATACTCCATTTTATAAAGAAACCACTTCTTCTTTATCCAGTCTAGAGTTGATGGGCATTTGGGTTGTTTCCAAGATTTAGCTATCACAAACTGAGCTGCTATAAACATGGGTGCACATGTGTCGCTGTGATATGAATCTTGTAATTCTTTTGGGTATATTCCCAGCAGGGGAATAGCAGAATCAAAAGGGAACTCTAATCCTAGTATTTTTAGGAATCTCCACAGTGATCTCCACAGTGGTTGTACCGTCTACATTCCCACCAACAGTGGAGAAGAGTTCCTTTTTTCCACAACCTTGTCAGCGTTTGATGCTGGCTAAGTTCAAAATAGTAGCTATTCTTTGTGGAGTGAGATGAAATTTCACTGCTGTTTTCCTCTGCAAGGGAGATGTCTTTTTATGTTTTTCCATTTCATAACACAGACTTTTCCTCTCTAATACATTATTTCTCCCTTTCTCAGTTTTTTTTTTGTAGATTTTTGTGACACTTCCTTCTTACTCAGTCTCAGTGTCCCAAATGTATTATTTTACATTATAAAAATATAACACTAAGCTCTGGAGAAGTATAACAATTATATCTAAGGTACTTATGATACGAATTTTTATAGATTGTAGCACAAAATTATACATTATTTTCTACAACATCCACACGACTTAGTAAAAGAAAATAACCAGAACTGATTATTAGATTTCACTGGAGACAAACATAAAGGCAAATACATTGCTCTAAATACAAAAGTATGCAAAAAAAGGCCATATAAAACAAAGAGATGTATAAGTATTATCTACCTCATGCAAGCAAGAATAAACTGGTTGAAACTATACCCACATTTGCAATGCTAGGGACAGTCAGTATGTAAATAAATGTGCTGCCCAAGTGCCACTCGGAGAAACTGTTAAATGGCTAAGTGGAAAACGCTGAAAGCTTACCCTCTAAAATCAGTAACAAGACAAGGATGGTCAGTGTCACCGCTCCTACTCAAAACATTAGCTGAAGCAACAGGCAAGAGAAAGAAGTAAAAAGGATACATACAGGAAAAATAGAAGGAAAGAAAGGAAAGAGAAAGTCAAATTTTTATTATTTGTAGATCTTCTACATAGAAGACTCAAAAATTTCCACACCTAAAGGTAATACTTAAATTCAGCACGGCAGCAAGATGCAAACCAACACATAAAAGTCAAGTGTTTTCCTATATCAATAATGAACTCACTGAGAAAGAAACTGGGAGAAAGAAACAATACCATTCTCAATAGTATCAACACAAATAAAATATGAATTGACCTAAATAAAGAAGTGAAATATGTCTACAGCAAAGACGGAAAGATCAATGAAAAAAAAGGAAAGTGCAAAGAATGTCAGAAAATGTAAAAATATAGCCCAAACCTAGGCAGATCAATACAGTCACAATGGCTATACTCAAAGTTTGATATATAGAGTTAATGCAATCACAATCAAAATAATGACAGCATTCCTAACAAAAGCAGAGAAAACTAATGCTAGAACGCATATACAACCAGAAGAGACACAGACTAGCAAAAGCTACCATGGGTAACAAGCAAAGTAGGAAACATAACAATCCCAGGTTTCAGGATGTATTACAAAGCTACAGCGAAAAAGGCAGCATGGTATTGGCACAAAAGGAGATATGTGAATCAAGGGAATGGAATACAGGATGGGAAAACAAACCCAGGTACATTTGGCTATCTGATCTTGAATAAAGAGGCCAAAAACATGCTAGAGGAAATTCTCCTTAACAAGAGGTTTTGGGAAAACTGGGTATCTACATGCAGAAGACTGACTAGAGACCTACATATCCCATCATGTACTCAACTAAAATCAAAAGAGAACATATACTTAAGTATTAAAAGAACACAACTTCATCTGCTGAAAGATAAGATAGGTAAAACTTTTGAAGACATAAGTATAGACAAGGACTTTGCACAGAACCCCAATTGTATAAATAATAACATCAAGAATCAATAAACAAAATCATAGCAAATTAAAAAGCTTCTGTAGCACAAAGTAATCAATCAACAGAGTGAAGATACAAGCTACTGAATGGGAAAATTTTTTCCATTTGTCCTGTGGACAGAAATCTAATATCTATAATATACAAAGAACTCTAAAAGGTAGACTCCCCTCAAATAAAAGATTCAAGCAAAAATTAGCAAGGGAAATGAATAGATATTCCTCAGAGCACAAATGACTAATACAACACTGAGATTCCATCTTACTCCTGTAGTAATGGCTATCATCAAGAAACCAAATAAACACAAATGCTGGCAAGGCCATGGGGAAAAAAGGAACCCTTCTACATTGTTAGTGGGAATATAAACTAATACAACAACTATGGAAATCAGTATGGAGATTCCTCAAAGCACTAAAAATAGGGATTCCATTTAATCCAGCTATTCCCCTTCTAAGTATCTTCCTGGAAGACTTAAACACCTAATGTTTTAGGGATACATGAATATCCATGTTCATAATAGCTACATCTTGGAGATGATCTATATGTTCGCCAACAGATGAATGGCTAAAGAAAGTGTGATGTTTATACACAGTGGAATAGTACTTTGCCATAAAGAATGGACTTAGTCAATTGTAGGAACAGACTTTGAAACCATAATGTTAAGTGAAATAGTTGGCACAAATACTGCATGATTGCTCTTACATGAAAAACCCAAAATATAAATAAGTTAAAGAACAAGATAAAAATAGATAATACGAAACAGAGAAATAGATTGTTTTGCAAATGAGGAGACCAAGAAATGAAGAAAGCAGGGAGGAAGGAGAGGGGAGAGAAGGGTATAAAAAATTAAGATCTGGGGAGCGTAGATTTAGCTCAGTGATTCTGGTGCCTGCCTAGCAAGCGCAAGGTCCTGAGTTCAATCCCTGGTAACATGTAGCAATATTGTGCGTGGTGAGACATGCCCACCAGCAATCAGTACCACATACCACAGTGCCAGGCGTGGTGGCTCATGCCTGTCATCCCAGCACACGGGAGGCAGAGACAGGAGGATTGCTGAGTTCCAGGCTTGCTTAGACAACGTAGTGAGATCTGAGCCAGCCTGAACTACAAAGTGAGACCCTGTCTCCAAAAAACAAAATTAAAAAACCAAAATTAGTAAACTGGAAACTTCAAAAGACAACACAGGTATGGTTAAAATATAAAAAGATTTGAAGTAATTATGTGGATAGTGTGTTATGTGATGAATTGTGCCCCTTGGAATTAATATGTTGAGGCCCTAACTCCCTTAAAATATATTATTTGGCTATATTTGGAGATAGAGCCTGTAAAAAGTAATTTGTCTAATTTGGAAAATTTTAGCCATTATTTCTCTGAAAAAATTTTTTTTGAGACAGGATCTTGCTTTGTAGTTCAGGCTGGTCCTGAACTCACTATGTAACCTAAGCAAGCCTTGAACTCAGCAATCCTCCTGCCTCTGTCCCTCCAGTACTGGGGTTACAAGTCATGAGCCACCACACCCAGCCTCTGAATACATTTTTAGTCCTATTTTTTCTTCCATCCTTTTTGAGACTCCAATAATGGAAAGATTAGACTTTTTAATGGTCCAATACAACCCTGATGCTCATATCATAGTTTTGATTGATGTGCTCTCTGTTGTTCTATCTGAAAGTTTATTCTTTCCCCTGTCCCATTTGTTCCACTGTTGAGACAATGAGATCTTCACAGTTGTATTTTTAGTTCTAGAATTTCAGTTTGATTCTTTTCACATCCTATTTGTTCGAGGATTTCCATTTTTATTTGTTTCAAGCATGCTCATAATTTCTTGTTGACGTGTTTTCACGATGATTACTTTGAGCATTATGTTAGATAATTCTAACATCTGTCTGAATGCCTGCTGCTTGCCTTTGCTTACTAAAGATTTTCTTGATCTGTAGTATGACAGTTCTGGATAAAAGTATTAAAACATTTTTATTGAAAGTAATCTAAGTTTTGAAGAACTACATCTATTTATTGTTCTTTCTTTTCATGTGCAAAGATAAAGAGGCACCTAAAATAATGAACATATACTTAATTACAATGATTTTAACTAGTAGAATTTTGGGTAACTTTTTGCTTTCTTTTACTTCCGTGGCCATTTGAATGTACCAATTTTTACACAAATACTAAGGTATCTTGTGCTATTTTTTAAGATAAATATAAAAGAGAACAAGGAAAAATGATACCATTTATCTCAAGAATATTAGAACCTTGGGAGAAGAGAACTTCAGAGGAAAAAGAAAAGATAATACAGAGATTTAAAGATAAACTGTGTTAAGGGATACTTGGCCTTTCACAAAGGATATTCAATGACCTCTGTCATCTTAGAATAATAAGAGATAAGGTCATTTCTTTCATAAGAAATACATCAAATAAAAACATGGAATACAGAATTTGAAGCAATTGAACTTGCTGATCTGAACATTAATTGTATGTGTCAATTTCCTGACTAAAATATTCCCTGTAATATATAATCATAGCCCATAATGTCATTGGGTAAAACGTATGGATGAAAGCACAAGTGAGTGAGAAAACCGAGATACAAAGTGGGACACAGTAAAGTAATAACAAGAACAACGATAGCAGTTATAATAGCCTCAGTGGTCGCAGTACGAGAAGCTGCTACTTGCTGAACACATACTATGTGCCATTCGGGAAAAGAAATGCTTTCCATGCATTATCTTATTTGGTTCCCTTAGCATCTGCCTGCTAGAGAGATCAGGAATCTGCCCAGTCATACACCCAACCAATGGCAGAAAGCTGAATCTTTTGTTTCTAAATAAATATTTGGTTTCCTATTTCGAGAATTTCTAAGTGAGGCATCTTTCACATACTAACTTTCTGAAGTAGAGCTCTACCATTCAATAGCTTTAACCACCTTACTGAGATTTTTGTTTGCTTTGATATCTTAAGAGCATACATTCAAATACCCTCCAAGTGTCCTCCACGGGATGAAAACTGAATTTCCTCTGTCTTGTTTCTTGCATCTTATGTTACTTTTATTTTTGCAAACTCAATTTCTTCCAAAATCAGTGGAATGGCACCTTTGAGCTCAGACTAGATTAAGTAACCATCTTTATCTCCTCCTGTTTTGAAATGTGACACCCGGATGAGGATCCAAGACTTCCCCTTCAGTGCTGACACATATTCTTTGTCCTTGGTCAATCTTTTTGGTCCCATGTCTTTATTTGTATAAATGTAGCAGCGAGAACTGCTCTCTACAATAGTCAAGGCCCAGTAAATTTATTTTTAAGTCATTAGAAAAGCCTTTGGCAAAACACTGGATGGAAATAACAACTATTAATGAATATTTTTATCGCTTCAACATGAGGTAATTTTTTTTTTTTTTGAGACAGGGTCTCACTTTGTAGTTCAGGCTGGCCCTGAGCTCACTCTGTAGTCCAGGCAAGCCTCGAACTTCAGCAATCCTCCTGTCTCTGCCTCCCAAGTGGTGGGATGACAGGCGTGAGCCAACACCCGGCTTTTTTTTTTTTTTTTTTAGACACGGTCTTGCTTTGTAGTTCAGGCTGGCCCTAAACTCACTACGTAGCCCGGGCTAGCCTCGAAATCTCAGCAGTCTCTGCCTCCCATGTGCTGGGATTATAGGCGCAAGCTGCTGAGTCCAGCATTGTAGTATATGGTTTCAGGGGATTGAACTCGGCACCCTGCGCTTGCTAGGCAGACGCAGGAAACACTGACCTAAATCCCGGCTCTACATAATGTAAATTTGCTGAATTATTAAAATAATCTATGCTCCTATGAATAGTTCATTAACTCTTAAAATTCACACCAGTCCACTTGTTATGTTGAAGGCACAAAGCAGTAATGCTCATTGACACTGTGTGACCCACCATATGGCTAAAGGCAGTAAATAAAAACATCTAAAGGGAATTAGTCCTTATTAATAAATTTAACCAATGGTTGCCTGGATTTTTTTTTTTTTTTTGAGACAGGGTCTTGCTTTGTAGTTCAGGCTGGTTCTGAGCTCACTATGTAGCCCAGGCAAGCCTCGAACTCAGCAATCCTCCTGTCTCTGCCTCCCGAGTGCTGGGATGACAGGCGTGAGCCACCACGCCCGGCCACCTGGATTTTTTAAAAAAAAAATTGATCTAATTCTTTTCAGAGACTCAATTGGAGTGTAAGGCTACAGTTCCAACACATACAAAACTAAGCAAACCCAGAAGACTTTAGAAGCTTCAGTCTTTGTTTAGATTTAAATATTAATGGAAAAATGGCAGGCGAATGCGCCCGGGGTGTCCATCCTATGGTGAAGACTACTGGACCAGAGCGCTGGACACAGCGCGAGACCAATTCAACTTCCTGGAGAGAGAAAGGGCAGCTTAGTGCTCTTCTGATGTGAATTCAGAGTGCTTCATGTAGTTTGACTTACGATATTCAACTTGTTTACTAAAGAATATCTCTAGCTAGATGGATTTTCTCAGATGTGAAAGAGGTAATAATTGACCTTCTCCAGGCCCCACTGTAATAAATATAGAGCCTGCATGAGTATGTATTATAGTCATCTCACCATTTCTTTTCTTTCAATACAAGAGGACATGTCTACATGTCTTCTCCTCTTCAGAGAAGACACACCCTCCCCAATCTGTTATTTTTGGGGAGTCATGACTGGTGTCTCAAGGTTGAGCCCAGAGGAGGTTGATAAAGTCATGAACTCACTGTCTACTCTGGCTCATGGGACACAGCCATGGTACAAAGACATCAACTTTAAAAAAGTCTGGAATGTCCTGATGATTGTAAATGGTTTGCCATTGCTGAAACAGGATGCTGGGGATTTAGAAAAGATAGGCTGGTTGTAGGTTTCATCATGTTAGAGTTTGTTTGCTATGTATAATTAGGCAGAGATTGAGCCAGAAACAGTGCACCCAAAAGGAATAATTGGAGAATTTAATGAGGGTATATTTATGAAAGGGCAGGCATGTTAAGGAAACCAAAAATGAACACTGAAGCACCCCAAGTCTAATTACAATTGGCAGCATTACCACGTCAAGGACCAATGGGATATAAGAAAGGACCAGGTATTGCAGGATTTCTCAACGAGGACACTATTTACATTTTACACTGGGCAATTCTTTGCTGTGGGGCTCTCACATCTTAAGGGATGCTTAGCAGCACGGTTGGACTCTACCAGGACCTGCCAGTAGCACCTCACCACTGTGACAGTGATAAATAAAATATTTTCAGACATTGTCAAATGTCCTTCAAGGGGCTAAGTTTACCCCTGCAGAGAATCACTGATAACGGAAATATAATGGGCAGAAAGACTGCTAACAGGAAGTATGAATAAAAGCAGAGTAAAACACCCAGTAGGGACTAATATCTAGTGTTTCTCTTCTCTTATTTGTTTCTTCCTTTCACCAATTTTAACTGGAAGCTGCCTAATACGCAAGCCCACATGAGGAAGAAATCAGATTCCCAGGGTGCAGAGCTGGGTGGAGAAGGCTATGCGGCAGATCTAGAAGGCAAGAAGAGCTCATCCACACCCCGTGTGAGGCATCTTGACATGTACTCTTGGCTGCATAGAGTCTCACGTGAAGATTTCTTTTTTTAGTTTTGCCAAATATATACAAAGACACAGACAGACAGACATGGACAAGCACACACACACACACACACACACACACACACACACACACACTTCACAGTTTTCAGACCAAGCAAGTAGCCTCTCTTTTAAAGAAGAGCTATTCTGTTTCCTCCTATGCCTCAGTTAACTTTCTACATTGTTGACTTGTTAGAAAATTAAATCATGGGCAGATTTTTATCTCCTGCTCATTTAATCACATTTCTCCACAAAGTAGGATGTGATTATTCCTTTAAAAAGGATTATCTTATGCAAACATTGTCTGCAGAGATAGGATTGCCTCAAAAGACAACTGTGTGAATTGGCACCATGGGGTGTTGCCTACTTTGAGGTATCCTGTGGCTCCTTCCTGTAGAATGTGCTTGAATAGTATTAGGCGAGTGAAACAGGAAAAGTAATGTATGCAGATTGAGCTGCTGTGCTGAACTATGGCAGCTGGAAACAAGGTGCTGGAAAAGAGCTACTGGGCAAGAGCTATTGGGCTGGGTTTCAGAGTGATCCTGCCTCATGAACAATGGTTACTATTACAGTACAAATTAGCACCATGTGATGGGGCTCATTTCTATATCTTGAGCTTTAGTTTGCACACATATTGTGCAATATAGTTTGCATATATATTGTGAAATATATTAAACTAAGTTCTCTTTTAAAGCTAAGTAATACTCTATTGTGCTTATCTTACTATTTCTTTTGGTGTGGTGGGGGGACAGGGTCTTGCTTTGTAGTTTAGGCTGGCCCTGAGCTCACTATGTAGCCCAGGCAAACCTCGAACTCAGCAATCCTGCCTCTGCCTCCCGTGTGCTGGGATTACAGTTGTGAGCCACCACGTCCAGCTATATTACATTTTTTAAAATTCACTTGTCATCGCTTCTCGGCCTTTTGGCTAAGATCAAGTGTAAAATTCACTTGTCTACAATGGACACAGGTTGCTTCCTCTTTTGGCCACCATAAACAATGATGCTTGAAAAACTACTGTACAGAATCTCTTCAAGTCTCTGTTTTCATTTCTTTAGGTATATACCCAGAAGTGGAATTCTTGGGTCTTATGGTAATTCTGTCTTATTTATTTTTATTTCTCCATTTTAATAGGTAAACTCAATCTTTTAATATGAAATAAAATAAAAATAGTTTCCTACCTCCTGTTATTTTACACTGGAAGCCACATCTTCTTGTATGTAAATAAAATTGATGATAGTATTCTTTTGATACTGTGGCCTAGTTATGTCATCACACAGCTATTGACAAAAAAAGACTAATGCTTCACATTTACTTTGTGCTTTTGCATGCAAAGTTCTACATACATGTGATCTCATTTACCTTTTCAAGGTTTGTGAAAAGAGGATCTAAGGTATGTTCTATCAACTTCATCTTTCAAAGGAGAGGAATGAGGCTCAAGAAGGTTAAGATATTTTCTTTAGTGACATTAAACAAGTAATAAAATGAAAATCCAACTTTCTACCTCTTAATTTGCTGCTTACTCATACAGGTTTCTACATAATTAAATGGAATATATTGTCAAATAATGTCTAGTTTACTTTTCATATACTGGTATTGGTCAGGGTTCTCAGAGGAGCAGAATAAGTAGATACATATGAAGAATCATTAGGTTGGTTTATACTGTTAGAGGTAGACAGTCCCACACTGGCCATTTGTTGGCTGGAGAGAAGGGAAAACTGGTGGGTGCTCAGACCAAGAAGCTGAGAACAAGAGAGATCGGGGAGGCAGCTCTGGATGGAGCTGGAGGCCTGGAGGCCCCTGGAGAGCTGCTGGTGCAAGTCGCTGCTCAGAGTCTGAAGTGTCTGGAGTCTGATGTTCAGAGATGAGAGCAGCCGCGAGATTATGCCCACTCAAGAGGATCTGAGGTTGGGCAAGTAAGGTGGCGACCTTCCTCTGCTTCATCTCGTCCCGCTAGTGACCTCATGCTATTGGACGGTACTGCTCACTTTCAGAAAAGGTCTTCCCACCTGTTCACTGGCCACACACCAATCCCCCCAGAAAGCCTGTGCAGACATAGCTAGGAGTGTGCTTTGCCAGGCTCCAGGCATCCCTCAGTCCAGTCAAGATGACAACTGACTTTAACTATCACAATGCTTGTTTTATAACTTAAAAGGTCTCCTAAAGGTGTCATGCTTGTTTCCTTGGCCATAAAGGGCCAATGGTACTTCTAACTTCTAATGAGAAAGTACTGAACATGCAACCAAAATAGCAGCACAATACTTCACAAAATCTGAGAGTTTCAAGAGATCATCTGTGATTTAATTATATAACATGTAATGTTTATGTAACCTGGATAAATGGAACTTAAGGGTATGTAACCTGTATAAGTGGAAATACTAAAGTTACTTCTATGAAATTTTAATGTGATGCTCTAGTTCTGTCTGAAAATATGAAAATAGGGAGTAATAGTGAATACGAGTATGTTCTCCCCCCTCCCCTTCTTCTACGCAAACATCAGGCCTAGGTGCTGTCTCAGTGGGCTAAGGTTTACGATGGGTATCAGTGATCTTTTGTCATTCTCATACTTCAAGGTCTTTGCCCATTGTTCCCTCTGATTTATACACCTTTGATCTCTAGTGAATTTATCTCTCAAGTCCCCTAAAAGTGGCATTTTATCCATTATGAGCTCTCTGTTCCCTTTTCTCAATTATTCCCTCTTCGGTGCCTCCAAGGAACATGTGCTTTTCCTGGCGTGCTTCCAAGATCATGTTTTAGTTTGTGGTCCTTCTCTCCTCCTGTAGGCAGTGAGCATTTTGTGGGTGCTTCTGTCTCATCTATTATGTCCCCGGTGCTTTCCATGGTGCCCTGCATATAACACATCCTCAAGACTTGGTTGCCCAGTAAAAACAAAATGCAACCATGTGAGCAAATAAGTCAGAGCTGATTTTCCAGGCTGTGCAAGTACTTCAGAGGACAGAGGAGACTCCCTTCCCCTGGAAGAGCAATGCCTCTGTTTGCTCAGTTTCCTTTTTCTCCCTGAGACTGTTGGTAACACCATTCTGCTTTCCTCCAGCCCCCGACAGGGATTATAAGTGCAGCATGCTGACCAGGAAAGGGTGACCTTCAGTTTTGAGTAGGGTCAGGTGTGGAGGTAGGGACAGCAAGTGCTGGGACACTCCTGGCTATTCCTTACAAGATGAGGGTGCCAAGAAAGACTTGATTGTTGATATGACCTGGGCCGCCTCAGGAATGCCACAGAACAAAAACCACCACCACCAAAAAAAACCCACAGCAATTCTAGACCCCTTACTGGGTCAGAATCTCCAGGGAAGGACAAAGCTCCCTCAAGGTTTAGCTGCCTCACTCCAGCACGTCAACCAGCTTCCCAGCCAGTTCTTGACCTCTGCTCTCCCCATTCCAGGTAGCTCTGGGATGAGCTAAAAAGGGGAAATGAGAAGACGTGTCTTGGGAGACTTTGGGTCACAGCTAAAACGCGGAATTCTTTCACTTTTGCTAGCTGTGAGGGAAGGGAAACTGCAACAGCTCAGTGTATAACGACAAGGAAGCTGAGTCTTAGTCAAAGCTACAGAGCAGATAGTGGAGCTGGGATTTTAATCCAGGTTCATCTCCTTCCCACCTTAGGCCTTGCAAACTCCTGTCTTCCTTATGAGGAGCAGATAGTCACACTTCAAACAAAGTCTGTGAGTATTGTAAAACTGTGAACTCCAGACAATGTTAAGCTATTGGCCGTGTCCAAGCAACAAGGGGGAAATCTAGAAGCACAGCTAGACCAGTCCCGGTCAACAAAGCCCATGGTCCATCTCCAAAACTCCTTTGTGGCTTCAGTGGGCTGGTGGCTTTGCCTCTGTCTCTGTTCCTTTAACCACAAAATGAAAATAATATTTATTTACCTCCTTCATAACACTGTAATGGAATTAATTGGCCCCTCTTTATTGTTTCCTTTGAAGATGAAAAGCTCTAAATAAAAGCTGTCGTTGTTATTCCACATTTCTTGATTCTAGTGCACAGATCTAGAATTATAAATTGTTAAGATCCTTCTTTTCCTGTATTTTCTGGTGTTTCTAAACTGGTAGGAGCCAAGAATTTCTTGAGCTTTCCAAACTGGAAATGGTTTTCAGGATCTAATTGGTGGCTGGGATTAAAGGGAGGGTGGAAAAAAAGCACTGTCTGAACAGAACCTTCGAGCATTCTGAGGTCTGCCCTTCAACCTGGAATTCTGCGGCTGTCTCAGCATTAGCTTTGACCTTGGGTTGTTGTACTGTTTATTTATAGTCTCAGGCCTCCTTCAGCTCTCCTCTACCACCGTCCTTCCTTTCCTCCTGCGCTTCAACCCATAGGCACACAAGCCCAATGAGTCTGAGATGTTGGAGAGGATAAAAATTTATTCTTATGCAGTAATTGGCATTTTAAACTCTTCTTTACAGAAGTTTTCAATGCTGTAAAATTCTCTGCTGTTTAACATGCTGATCCTTACCTTTGCAAAAAAAAATTGTATATAATAGAGTACTTCTAGTTTTTGGTTCTATGAAAGTAGTAAAATTCAACACTGCTTTCAATATAACAGTAAAAATATGACTTCCTCAATAAATACATTTAAAATAATATAATTTGGTGAGGCATTTCTTCTTTCAAGAAATACAATTAAATTCAAAAGTATGTTTAATTTGAAGACTTGAATGCTGACCATTCTGACCAGACTTCAGCTTCAGCTGAAGTGTGCACATTGGGAGTTAGCTGAGAAGAGAATCTGGAGTGCTTTGTCTTCAGCCTCTAAGAGTCCAAATGTATATGCTTCCACAAGGGCCCTTCTGCCACTCTGTTCCTATTAGAAACGAATAGGAATTTTCCCAAATACTTTCCATTAGTGCCTTCTCCAATTTGCATGGCAAAGGAGGAGGAAGAGAAGACAGCAGACATGATTCCTAAAGTTTACAGGTGGACACTACATAATACCACAGAGAGGACAAGGCCAGAAAATGATATATGCATTACATTGTGGTCTAGGTCAGGGGAGGGGCTCATCTTCTATTTCAAGCAATTTTCTATGTCAACAGATTGAGCATCCCTACTCCAAAAACCTCAGATTCAAATATACTCTAAAATCTAAAATTTGTTGAGTGCTGAAATGGTGCCACACATGGAAATTTTCATGCCATGAAACTTTGTTTCAAGCTCAAAATTATTAGAAGTATTGCATAAATTTATCTTTATGTGCATAAGATATATATGAAATGAATGAATTTTGCATTTAGACTTGGATTGCCTCCTATTATGTCAAAACAAATATTTCAAAACTTAAAAAAATCTTAAAAACCTGAATTAATATGTGTTTAGACACAGCAAAAATAATACACTGCAAAGCCTGGAGTAGCCTGGTGTGTGCAGTCTGTCCATGCAGCCTGAGCTGGAGTCAGACCTCAGAAGACTGATGACATTCTAACAAATTTAACCCCTGACTCTATTCAAAGGCAGCAAGTGATCCTGCATCTCTTCAGGTTCTGAAAAGTAAGGGACTGTCTTAAATATAAAAGCTGGCTGTAGTTAATGCCTGATAAAGCTACTTTATTCTTTCCCACCAAGCAAAACTAGAGATCCTCTGGGGACATATAGAGGACATTTCCTCTACTTAAAACCATCCAACTAGAGGAATGAGCTATTAAAATTAAGGAACCAGTCAGAGTTATGGTTGACACCAGGAATACTGTCTGTTCCTCAACTTCAACATACTTTCTCCTTTTATGGTCTAGATCTATGGTCCCAGATTTCTAGATCATCCAAAGGGTTGGGGTTGGTAACCAACCTGGGACAGTTCCCAAATCTCTGCTCCTTGTTTTCCAGTTACAGGGTCTTGGGGAAGTCAGTGTTTCTTACCTGTCCCATTGCCCTCTGTGTACCTTTGGGGAAGGATTTTCTGGAAACATATCAAGCTCATGTCTCTTTCTCCAAGAGAGAATGACACCCTAATTTCTCTTATCAGAAGGTAAGACTGTAGAAACAGTTCCTACACCATTAGCCATCTACCTGTAAACCTCAATCACCCACCTTACTTTCCAGAAATTACCCAGAAACTTCGGGACATATTCCCACACTGATATTGGTCACAGACATTTGGCACCTCCCAATAAAATCCAGGTGGATCATAACAAGCCTTTCCCCAGTATCAAGCAGTGCTTCCAAAATCTGGGGCCTTGGCAGGCATTCAACTCACAGTGGATGATTCTATACATAAGAAACTTGTTCCCTGCCCTTGCCCTCACAATACTTCCATTTTGTCTGTCTGTAGACCTGACGGAACCGGATAGACGTTTGTGCAGAATCTCAGAGCCATTAATACCATAGCTATTCCCCAACATCTAGTGGTCTTCAATCTTCATACCCTGTTATCCAACTTTTCTCCCGAGAACAAACTATTTTCAGCTCCTGACCTCTGTAACGTTTTCTTCAGTATACCCGTACACCTGGAAACCAGTTCTTCTTTACTTTCATCTGGAAGGTTAAGCAACATACCTGGACAGTCCCTCCTCACAGGTGTAGTGAAAGCCCTACCTATTTTTCTCAAACTCTTGGGCTGGCTTGGTTGATGTCTCCTTCTATTATGGTCTAGATCTAAAATGTCCCCCAAAAGTCTCATGTTCAGAGGCCAGGCCTTTGGAAGATGATAGGATCATAGGGGTGCTCTATTCATCAATGTGTTAATCCACTGATGAGTTTATATCCACAAGTGCTATGAGGAGGCATGGGCTAGCCAGAAGAGGTGGGTCGCTGGGGGAAAATCCTAGAAGGATATATTCTTGCTCCTGACTCCTCTTCTACTTCCTGGTTGTCATGAGATGGGCAGTTTTCCTTTGCCACGCCCTTTCAGTATGATATTTCTGCCTTAGGGCCAGCCAGCCATGAACAGTACTCTGAAACATGAGCCAAATTAAACTTCTCCTTTAATTGGTAGGTATCTGGTATTACGTCCCAGAAATGGGAAAACTGACTAATAAGCTTCCAATATAGTTCAACCTGACTGTGATTGCTGTAGTTGATTTGCTTTTTTGTTCCTCTTCCCAAGAGGCTCGCCTCCCTAACATCCACATGTACCATATCCTGTCCTCTAGAGGGCACAGTTCTGTGAGGTTTATGTCAAATTTTGGGGTCACCCCTAGAGAACTGAGGATCTGACTCTTGCCTGTTCTTGTTCTCAAAGCATGTTTGCTTTCCTTCTCTGCACTAAAAAATAAATCCAGAGATTTTGGGGACTTGCATATTACTGTCAGAACTGGCTTCCACACTTTCTTTTGATGTCCCAGGCCCTTTACTGTATACACCTCTCCCAGCCCTATCTAATGGACCTCTAAAGGGAAATCACCTTCAAGGTGAAACAGACCACTAACCTTAGCCCCTACTTTGGGATGCCCAGTGTTTCCTCATGTTTATTCATATACCAGAAAGAAATGCTTTAGAGTCCTTACTCAACCCAGAGGACAGACAGGCTGATAGGTTACTACAGTCGGCAAGTAGACCAAGGCTCAAGTGCTACATTTCTCTGAATGTGGTTGCTGCTGCCGTTATTCTCACTAAAGGCACTGGAAACCCACTTACTATTTGTATTCCTCACTCTGGGAAGGCTCCCTAACCTTTGGGAGGTCATGGTCCCAAAAATTATACTGGAATTCACCTATGAATTTTCAGGTGTTGTACTTATATAATAAAGCACGTGATTTTAAGTTTATTTTCAGGTATACTGTAGAAATTATTAAATAAGAAATATAACAGTGTTTACCAGAGTATGTCGTCTCTCATATACAAGATACTACTGAATATTATATACCCTTACATAATCCATGTTGCAACAAAACTGAGGGTTTAAATAATATGGCTCAATATCTGTCACATCCAAGCATGCAGCTACTCGTGAACTTGAATCTATGCACAGAGTATATGTAACACTACTTAACAGTTTGCTTTTGTTTCTCAGATAAGCCACAACCTCCCAGGGTTTGACTCAACACTGCCAACAACTCTCCAGTATTTCCCCGGAGAGTGTTCCTCTTCCTCTCACCTCATCTCACTGTCATCTCTAACATGCTCAGCCCTGTTGCACAGTGTCCTTTCTTGGACCGTGACCTTCCTCACGACTGTACTGTGTGGACTGATCCACCTCTCACCTGTTGTATTGACCTACTTCATACCATACCTAAGAGTTTGGTTTCTCTTTAAGATCACTGTAGCCTGTTTTAACAGATGTTAAAGAGACACCCACCAAAATCATGGTAGTACCTCAAGACCCCAGCCTCACTTTAAGCAGAACCAGAAGCAACTTAACCCAAGAAATTCAGACTCAGTTCTCACTAGAATCTAACTAGTACTTCATTATAAATTTATAATGGAACCTGTTAGCCATTTACTGACTGGGGAGTCATATACATGTTCTGTGTTCCTGGAAGAGTCACTAACTTCACTTTTCATTCAGCCCTCACTTGAGCATATTCTGGCTTCAACTACCAAGATAAACAGCCCCAAGAAGTCCCATTTTGCTACGAGATCTGATTAATGAGCTGTGATCTTTGATCATCTCACTAAGACTGAGCACTTACCACACATTACATCCTTCATTTGCATAAGCTGACCACAATGGGTACCTGGGTGGGAACTTTGGTGTATAAACCAGTTCCTCCTTTTGCTCCTTCACAGCAATTTCTTTTTATACTGAAGGCTGCTTCTCCATTTGGTTAGCTATTTGTTTTCTTAAAAATCAACACATTTTTATCTTGAACTATTTCCTAGTGCATTTTTGCTGACAAGGGCACAGGAAATTCCTTTCTGGGAACTTTCCAGAATATGGCCCAAAACATCCCTTTCTCAAATACTTTTCAGAAAATTTATGAAGCTCTTTGAAGAACATTCTTTAGCAGTGAGTCTGTTCCAGATCTTACTAGGAAGCCCACTTCCCCAGGTGGGTCAGCCCAGCTCCTTATGGAAACTGGATCCACCTTACAGGATCTGTTATGTCCTTCAGCTGCAGCACCACAGTGAGTGGCTTCCACAGCTCGAGCTGTGAGCTTTGAAGAGTTTGCTGGTAAATAAACATTTTTCTATTAAGGACTGCATTTTATATTTTCAATGACAAATGAAATGTACTCTCCTGAAAGCACGCATGGTAGCCTTGTGGAGGCACTGGACAGAGGATCCCAGGCCCAGTTGCATTCAGATACCACCCCACCCTGCTACCTAAGCACTCCCAGCCAGGGATGGATGAGCAGACCCTGCCCCGGAGACAGGCTTCTCTGATGGTACATTTTCACTTGGGAATCCTCAGTAGCTAGGCTGTTACCACTTAGTCCAGGGGTTCTTTGGCTCAATTCGGATAGAAACCACAAAAAGACAAAGTAGGATTTTTTCGGTGTTAACAGCTATTCCTGTTGTTTTGAGTTCCTAGTGCTAGCAGGTCTCACTAATACTACCTCCTCCTTCAGTTTAAGGTGGAAATTATGAAAAAACAAAACAATATTAATTATATGAAGTTTCTGCACCATCGGGCTAGCTAATCTTTTTGGTCTTCATTGCCATGGGGTGGTGGAGGTGCTCACTAACATAACCTCTGGAAAGTGTGGGGAAATCCCCACACTTGTCCCCCTCTGTCCAGTGCCTGGGGGGAAATCACTCTCTAGGACTATCACCCAACAGCACTGATGACAACAGCAGAAGCAGTAGTGGTGACACTAGAAGCATCATCCTGGCTGCTACAGTGACAAAGGCAGCGGTTTTTGAAATGGTGGTGGGTGTCAACAGAGCAGCAATAGTGGTACTCATCTGCTCATTGCTGTGGTGATGGTGGTGGCATTAATGGAACACAAATGGCAGTGGCGGTGACGGTTGCTGTGGTAAAAGCAGCTCCACTGTGCCCTGCCATGACAACAGTAGCTGCAAGGAATGGTCCTGAAGCCAGGTGACTAGGCTTGACCTGAGGTCAGCACACATTGAAGGATAGAAGGCCTGCTTTCCTCAAATGTGTTTTCCAAGCAGTGGTTCTAACATGTTAGTCAGCTGTGCATTACTGTGACAAAATACCTGAAGAAAACAACTTAAATGAGGAATGATTTGTTTTGGCTCATGGTTTCAGAGATTTTAGTTCATGGTCAGTTGGCCACATTGTTATAGGGCTGAGGTGAGACAGAACATCATGGAGGAAGAGCATGGGTCACCTCATGGCAGCCAGGAAGAAGAAAGAGAGGGAAAGAGAGACAGAGAAGTAGGACCTGGGACAAGACATAACCTTGTCATGGATTTCTGAGCATGTTATACTGCTATGTAATACTCAGTATAACTGTATTCTGTATTATGTATTCCATATTCTGAATTATGAAGTCATAGAGAAGATTGGAGCATGTAGCAGAGGCACAGCCTGCAGTCCTTGGGTGTCACTTAGTTCTACCAGCTGCCCCACCATCATCCACCCTTTTCCACTGCCAGATATAATTCTGCACTTTCCACATGTAACACTGGTCAATATACCTAGGACACAATACTTTCTAGCATTGTATCTGAAAACTAAGATCTAACTGGAAACTTAGAAATTTGGAAAATAAGTTACATTTTAAACTGAAGTTAACCATTACTGGGTCGGAAGTCATCTACATGAACGAGTTCAAGATGAGACATGCCTGTCCACCATAATAAGACTGGATTCTAGAAACTAGAATAAAAGCAAAGATAAGTGCTCAGAGGTGAGGGATATACCATCATGGTTTATGACTCTTCCACTGCTTGGAAAACACACTTGAGGAAAGCAGGCCATGATAAACAATATCAACAAACACTGTGGAAAACTGGAGAATGCAGACTGTCTGAATGCACAGCTAATCCACCCATAAATCAATCCAGCTTCTCCTAACTTTCCTTTCTGATACCCAGAAGCAGATACAATGGTTAAATAAATTATTCAGTTAGGAATCCTAAAGCAAACAAATCACACTACATCAGGACTTTTACTTTATGAATTCTAAGATAGCACAAATCAAGACTTACATACATTCTTTGGTTTTCCTCTTCCTTTCTTCTCTCCCCACATTTACACCTATCTTTTAAATCACATACCAGGACTTAATTGCAAACATTCACCATATGCAGGTAACACCATATGGAGTCTGTGACCTCACAAAAGTTTAGCATATAGTAGGGAAGGCAAGAAAAAAAGAGGAGAGTAATGTGGAACATGCAGCATAAACCAAAAATGTATCCAGGTGGTTAGCAAATGTGTTACTCTGACTCCAGAAGAATTATAGATCAAAGTGAAATAAACTGCAATGTCCTCAGATTTCTTGAACAAGATGAGACTTGAAAACCTTGAAAAAGAGTTGAGATTTAGCTAGGCAGAGGAGACAGAAAGGGCAGTTGAGGTGTTGGATATGTAGTGAGCAAAGGAATATAAGTAGGTCAACTTTTTATCCCTGTCTTCCATTCCCCCTTTTACTCCAAACTCATAGTTTCCAAAGGTGACTGGGAAATAATTGGAAATGTTGGGAGTGTATGGGTATTTTTCTGATTAAGTGGAGAAAAGCATTTTTCTCCTTATTTTTTGGAAATTCTGTATGAGTCTCTGTCATTTACTCTAGATTCTGAACTACTAAATGCTGTACAGCTCTGGCCTGGGACTATGCCAAGGAAAATACTAACTTCATATTTTGGAGTAGAAATGATATTTTATGCAGGTTATCAAATAGTGTAGCATTCAACTGAAAGTAATAGAAAGCACAACTCAAAATTACTGAAACAGTGAAGAATCTATAGTATCTTATGTAATAAAGTGCAGAGATTGGAAATATTCTTCAGGGTTTATTAACGCAGAAACTTGGCAATGCTCTCAGGTCCTAACTTTCCTCCAGTTGGTATTTTTAAGGGAATTTGAGTATTCATTTTGCACATAGAAATAATTTCCATGTCTCAAATCTACCCACCCAGTCTATGGCCATACCACCCTGAACGTGCCCGATCTCGTCAAATCTACCCACCTGACACAGCTTAAATATCCCATGATTTCTTTTGTATGAGAAACCCAAAATAGAAAAAGAGCAAAATACAAGGTAATAGGAACAGGGAGATAGATAATTTGCAAAAGGGAAGGAGGTGAAAGGGTAGAGGAAGGGGATGAAAAAATAATTAAGATGAGTTATGTACAGGTTTTGAAGTCCTGCAATAGCGTAAATATTATGTACTGCATATATGCTCTAATAAAAACAAAAGTTAAAAGAAGTTGTCTAGCTAAAGTGACAAAAACTGTTTTGAGTCAATCAGGTGAAGTGGAAAAAACCTGGATTTAGAATTTTGATTTTGTCTCTGTCACTAAAATATCCCTTACAAGTAATTTCTCTTTATCTCATAATCATTACTTACCACATAAAGGAACTAGAACTGAAATAATTAGCATGGGATACTCCTTCCAGAACCGAATTCCATGAATACATGAAATGCTTACATTTTGCCTTGTTTTGTACGGTAAAACACAGCACTAAGAGCACCAGATCTGGGATTAGATGCCTTGGGTTTAAATCACCGTTCAGTCATTTGAACATCAGTGAATGCTGTTACTATTTTAAGCTTCTGTTTCCCCACGAGTTTGCTCAGAGGTCAAATTTGATCATAGAAGAAAACTCTTGAGATAGCAGTACTTAGCAAGTGTTCAGTTAGTGCAAGTAATTCTGTTATCTATATTATAGGAGGAATTCTTTTAAATGAAGCAAAATGAAACTATTTTATTTCTCGTGTATTTTATAAAGTTTATAATTGATTTGATTACTATGTAATCTATATGTAAAGTGTATTATATAGGAAGTTGGAGCATTTTAATTATTCTAACATTACACATATTTGTAGTTTAAGGTTTGCCTTATAATTTATTATTGTTGGTGCCCTGGATCAGAAAGTCAACCTCAAATTACGATCTCACCCCTCCAGAAAGTATAGCCTGCTTTATAATGATCTATTTATATGTGTGTTTCTAGAAATGCTTTGCAGTGTCAGGTTAGGTGGCCTATACTTCCTTGGTTCTTCTGCAGAGCATAGGCCAATTATGTTTGAGGGTCCTTTCATTAATGATTGAGTTTACAGTCCACTAAGTGCTTAGACCTGGTTCTGCCAGTTTGGAAATCCTTCTCCTTAGCTCTTGGTGACTTGAGCTGCTGGCTAGAGAAGCAATACTCTGAGTCTCTGCCTTCCTCACACATATCTAAAATGCTCAGTTCCCTTTGGCTTAGCTCAGTTTTCTGGAATAAGCTTCTAAAATCAGTATCTGATGTTTATATTTGCTCTGGTACCTGCTGGTTGACTTAGGTAGAACTCAAGTACTACAATGAACTTAGAATATTCTGCGCTTTCTCCTTTCTTGCTGTACATGGTCATCTAAGGTTCAAACTCAGTCTCCAGGTGAAAGCACAAAATACTCCATGCAGAATCCCATGCCAATAACATGAGCTAAGCTTGGCTATCAAGAGTCTAAGAGTCCAAACCTCTGTGCCATGAGGTTTTGAAATTTTTAAAAATAAACCTTTTTGTTTTTAAAATTTAAAAATATAAATAAATGGGGTTTTCTATGATATTTTGGTGCCATTAGTTCCTTTACAGTCACAAAGCAGTCATTCAAAAATTTAGAATCCTCCCAACAGTCTCAATAGGCTGTACTCTAAGCATTCCTGATTTACTTTATGCTGACCTCTAAATATAAATTACTTGAACAAATTTATGTCTTGTTCATATTCTTGTCTTTCTTTTTTTCTTTTTTTTTCTTTTTTTTTTGAACCAGGGATTGAATTCAGGGCCTTGGGCTTGCCAGGCACTCGTGGCACCATGGAACTAAATCCTTGGCCCAAAATATTTATATCTTGACTCAATTTACTTCTGTTCTCTCGTCCCCATTCTTCATTATTTTGTGTAAGTTAATTAAGGTTCCCATTTATTGCCTTAAGTTTCCAGTACAGAGTTCTGATTTTTATGCAACACTATTTATATTGTTTGGTATTCATTTTTTTATTGTGAAATAGGCATATAGTCATATACTGATGAAAGGTTAATATCTAGGATCCATAAAAAGCTCCTATGATTTGATAATAACAAAAGCAAGTAGCCAAATTAAAAGTAGACAAAAACTCTGCATAGACATTTCTTCAGCTTTCATGTATAAATAACCAACAAACATAAGAAAAGATGCTCATTATCACTAATTGTTAGGAAAATTAAAATCAGTGAGATCTGAACTACCGTAAGGTAACATTTCAGTCCATCAGAAAGGCTACAATCAAAAACAAGAGCAACAACAATGACAAAAAGCTAGGCACGGCGAGGCCAGGGCTGAAGGGTTGTGACTTCTAGACTGGCTTAAACTAGCTAGTCTGAGACACATGCAAAACTCCAGATAATGTCACATTTGGTGAGGACATGTTGAAACTAGAATCTTTGTGTGCTATTGGTAGGAATATAAACTGGTGCACTACATGGAAAACATGGTAATTTCTTATAAAAACAGAATTACCATTTCCACCTCTGATTAGATATCTAAAATAATCAATAGCAACACCTTAAAGAGACATCTATACATTCATGTACATAGCATTTTTCACAGTAGCCTAAAGGTGGAAACAACCCAAATGTCCACTGAAAGAAGAATGGGTAAACAAAATGTGATATGTGTGTGCAACTGAATATCACTCAGCTGTTAAAAGGAAGGAAATTCTGAGATAACACATAAAGACATTACAATAAGTGAAATAAGCCAAACACAAAGATATAAATTCTGTATGATTCTACTATAGAAGGGATCTAGAATATTCAAATTCTTAGAAACAAAAACTAAAACGGTGGTTTGTAGAGGTGGAAGGAAGAGGGGAGATGAAGAGATGTTCTTCCCCAGGGATAGAGTTTCACTCAAAAAAATCTTGAAGGTCAATTCCACAACAAACTGAAGAGACTTAGCATTAAGTATACTTAACTGTACACCTGGAGATAGTTAAAATAGTGAACTTTACATTATGTTCTTTTTATGACAATAAAACAATCAGTGTTTAATGATCATATCTATAGTACCTCATGTGCATTAGTATTTTCTTAGGTATGACATATCTTAGTGGAGATTTTTTTTTTAATTTGTCTAGCTTTACAGCTGAGTAGACTTGACTAATCCTCATCGGCTCCTACTACTCAGTCAGGACAGGAATATTAACCAGAAGCACGAGGGCCAGGTCAGGAATGGTATTCTTAGCAAAGGGAAACCACAGAGGAGGACATGAGAATGTAAACACAAGGTGGTATTTAGCAAACCAAAGAGGACTGGTCTTGAATTTCAAGGACTAGGTGATAGAAATGAATTTAGCTTAGCCTTCTTTACAGCTCCAGGTCTTAACAATAAATTTGGTTGGACTGAACTAGTTTGAAGAACTGGAAAAATATTTAGATGCTCATGTCTTGGGGTGAAGAAGAAGCACATTGAGAGAATTTACAAACATGCAGTATACATACATATTCACATACATTGGCAAGATGTCCACCAGTAATTATTTTTCTCAATCACGCTCATAGTAACTTTATTCTACCACACCAATATTCTTTTTTAAAAACAAGAATTTCAAGCATTTTGAGTGGCCAAACAGTCTTTTACCTAAATGGGAGACACTAGAATGATGCTGAAGCTATAGCAGAAACATGAGAAATAAATATTAGGAGTTAAAATGGAAAGAGAAGTATTCTTTCCAGAAGAGCTAGGAGAAATAATTGTGTCCATCCTTTGGTCATTTGGACTCGAAAGAACACGTGTTAGCAAAATTCCAAAGAGAAAGGTAAAACCCACATGCAAGGGGAGAAAGGAGAGAGCTGTCTTCATTCGGATTGGTTGCTGCAGTTCCCACCTACCTGCCCAGCTCCTTAAGATGGTGGCTTAAACTGGAAACCAAGTGACTGCTTTATAGGGACTCTGCAACAGGAGTAGAAAGTCTGAGCAGGCTTGGGGTTTCCAATATATTTTAGGACAGACAGTGCAGAATTAATCTGTGTCTGTGTGCGTGTGTGCGTATGTGTGTATGTGAGATAGAGAGAGAGAGAGAGAGAGAGAGAGAGAGAGAGAGAGAGAGAGAGAGAGAGAACTACCAATGTGGACGCTATCCTGACTTGTGGAATCTTTGTTCCCACCATTTTGAAAATGGCCAGTAAATACCCTGTAGAAGAAACTAAAATACTTCCAAGCCTTTCTAAAATTTAAATTACAGTTTTTATTTTACTGGGCCAATAACACTAAACCTGCCCTTTTAACACATGTTTAAGTGTTCCACAGTGTTAATAATAGGCACATTATACAATCTCTAGACATTCTGGACAACTAAAACTTTACATCTGTTGATTATCAACTCTCCATTTTCTCTCTGCCAAACCCCCCAACAACCATCATGTGCTCTCCCTTTGCTTTAGTTTGGCTCTCACCCATGTTGCTGTACATAGCAAAATTTCCTTCTTCCCAATGGCTAGATAGTAGTCCACACAGCACATTTCTTATCCATCCACTTGTCATAAATAACTCTGTAGGGCACATAGGCGTACTAACACTAGGACAGTGGAAACAAAGGAGCTGAGTTACTCACTTCCTTTCATCTAACTCTAAACAGTACCCAGTGATTATTCCTGCTTCCATTATCCTAAAAGAGGTAGAAAATAAGATAACCAAAGCCTAGAAGATTGCCTGTGCCCTATGTAAGAGCACGGGGGCCAAAGCACTGGCACCAAGGACGATTCTGTGGGAAGCCAAAAGCCAAGGTGTCTGCTCTTTAAATTCTGAAAGCCTGAGTTATTGGCCCTTTCTTCTTTTTCCAGTTGCTGCTGCTACCTTTAACGGTGTGCAGTGTTTTACGGTTGCCCGGTGCCTTTGTTGGCATGAACTGGTCCTGCGCACAACTTTCCATGATCATTAATAAACGTAATTGCTTTACTACTTACTTCTGGGTGTGTGCTTGGCAATTTCTTCCTTCTCATACACAAGAATCTGGACTAGTATTGGCCCATTCAACTGTAATAATACCTCTTTAAATCCAAGTTTTATTTCTTTTTGATAAATACTCAAACATGGGATTTCTGGTCATATGATAGTTCTATTTTTAACTTTTAATGAACCATCATACCTTTTCTTCTAGTGGCTACACCATATTGAATTCTCATGGTGTTTGAGTATTATAATTCCCCCCGTTCTCACCCATACTTACCTTAGGGTGTTTTGTTTTGTTTTTTAACTAGATAAACCAACAAATGTGAAATGATAACCTACTCCCATTTTGATTTGAATTTCTCCAATGATTAGTGATGTGGAGTATCTTTCTGTATGATTTTTGGCCATTTATACATCATCTTTGAAGTACCTATTCAAGGACTTTGTCTACTTTAGAATGTTTGCTTGTCTTGATATGATTTGCACTTTCTCCTATTCCCTATGCTGCCCTTTTACTCTGTGGAGTTCTCTGCATGCAGAAGCTTTTTAGTTGGATGTTGTTTTATTTGTCTATTTTTGTCCTGAGGTTTCTAAAAATCAAAATGAAACTCATCTTTTATCCTTTCTTTCCGTGGCTCCTGTCTCAGTTGATAATCTGATAAGAATTCATTAAGAGACAGTGTGTTCTATTGTGGCTGTCCTCATTTCTCCATATCAGGTATGTTAAAGTTTATCTTAAATGGGGAAAACTTCCATTGCATGGCGGTGTTTGACTGGGAAACCTAAGAGAGTGTTCATGGCATCTTCAGTTGATTTTTGCTTGAAGAGCTAATAGCATATTTGTGTGTGTGTGTGTGTGTGTGTGTGTGTGTGTACTGGGAAAGCAAAGACAGACGCTTTGATAATATTTTCATTAACTTCAGCCATATTACAATGTACCAAACAATAGGAGGTTAATAAGACATCATTGTTTTTGCTTCCTTTTTGGTCCCGAAGTTCTTTAAAGACAAAGTCTTCGATGGATTCATTTGGCATCTTAAAAATTCTATTCCTTAAAAACAGAACATTCTTAATAGGAGTTTATAAGCTAAATGAATAATAAGAAAAATAACCTCAGGCTTGGAAGTTTGTTAGCTTTTAGGCAGCCATGCAAGAGGTGGTGGGAACTATTCCCTGAGGCACGTTATTTTTATATGCTTACCTATCTACTGCTAAACCATAGAAGAAAAGAATCTGATAATCAAGTTTCCAAAAACTGTTAAAGAAAGTATATTAATTCTAGACTTCTGTACTCAGCAAGCTGTTTTGAAAAGCAAGCTGCACTTCTAAATCTGGAAAGAAAATTGAGAATTACATACTAGCCTTTGAGAGTGAAGATCTACTGATGATCTCTTGACTCAGTCACAGTGGGTTGGGAATTTTGAGCTGCTTCTCTAGGAGAAGTAATGGATTTACAATGCTCCATCTGTATCCCACATTCACACAATAAATAGTGTATTCTAGAAAGGGCCCATTGAATAGATCCCATCCCAGCAGCAAACTCCAAAACTGAGTCCTTCTAGCCAGAGCCACAAGTGAATGATCCTTGCAATTGAATGGCAGACCCTCTGTGTGATTCTGTGTGACTTTAGTCAGTTACACAGCAGGAGGCATCCAATGACATATCTTAGGTAGAAAGACAGAGAACAGAAATCAGATTTCCTCCTCCTATCTGGACTTACTCCTCAAAAATGGTGAAAAATAGTCTTGGAGTCTTCATGGAAAAAGGATCTTTGTGACAGTGAGGTGCTACGACCTCTGTATACTTGAGTCCAGAGCCTGTGTGGGTCTCTCCTCACACAGCCCCAGACAAACTTCAAGATGAAGTTGATAGATTTATGTTTGTGTGGAAACATTTCCATCAAACCCAATATTGTGTGTGGTTAATATGTGCTACTAGAAGGAGATTTTTCAAAGGATAAAATTGAACTTTTTCTCATAGGAAATATTCTCATTTGCCTCCAGACACAAGTGTCTAAAGAAATTCTCAACTTTTTCATCAGAAGAAAAAAATAAAAACGGAGAAAGAGAGTAAGCCTGAGTGGAGACTACAAAGGAGGATGTAGATGTGGGGGAGCAACTTCAAGTGTGCCCAGTCAAGAAAAACTCACTATTATCTGGGATAATCCAGTGCTGCAACTGACTGCATGGGCTGACTTGCAGATGTGAGCAGGGAAGCCTTGCAGGAGGTAAGGGATGCTTATCACTGCAGCCATCAGTGTTTTATCTTTAGCCATATTTGCAAATGCCTACTACATTCCAGGTCTTCTGATGAGCGCTAGAGACTGAAACATAAATAAAACACAGTTTTGATGAGCTCACCAGAGCTTACATAATCCCCAGGCAAAAAGTATTGAATACTACTAATTTTATTCTTTGGATTAGTCTTCTTGGATCCATCCCTCTGTATCTGTAAGATATTGGTTCCAGTATTCCAGAATACATCCCTTATCCCCTCCCATACCATGGCTTTTTTTTTTTTTTTTGAGACAGGGTCTCACTTTGTAGTTCAGGCTGGCCCTGAGCTCACTATGTAAGTGCAGGCAAGCCTTGAACTCAGCAACCCTCCTGTCTCTGCCTCCTGAGTGCTGTGATGACAGGTGTGAGCCACCAGCACTGTGGTACGTGGTATAGATTGCATTGTTTGTTGTTACTGGGATTGAACTCAGGACCTTGTGCTTGTGAGGCAGGTGCCAGAACCACTGAGTTATATCTCCGGCCCACCATTGCTATTTTTTTAGTACTGGGGTCTGAACCCAGGGCTTTTGCATTGAATTTCATCCCCAGACCTTTTATATACTATTCTGAAATAGGATCTTGCCAAGTTGCCCAGGTTGGCCTTGAATTTATGATCATCCTACCTTGGTTTCTTGAGTAGGAAGAATTAACAGGCATAGGTCACTGCATCCTGCAAGAGAAAATTTCGTACTATTTTTTCTTGGCCAAATGTGAATATCATGCTGGACCTTCTCAGTAAATATGTGAATGTCTCATCGACATTTAATCTGGAAGAACACTGATAATCACATGCCCTAATGAGAGTGCCCCTCTGTACCTAGCCATCAATAATCTACTGAAGCCATTTTTCTCTGGAACATTTACTTTTAAGTGGAAATTTTAACTGGAGTCTTACAGAAAAAAGCACAGTCAAAGGAGGTGAAAAGCTTTTGTTTCTGATTTTATACACATGTCAAATAACCCTGATATCCACACCACATGCCTATAGTTATTAGTCTATGGTCAACTGAGTGTTTTAGTTTCAAAAGAGAAATCAACCTGTCAATATTTACAGTGTGTCAGGTTTCCAACATGTGAAAACCACACCGAAGAAAAATGCCATCCTCCCTTTCTTTCCTGTGTGAGTCAGAAGCAGCTGTGCACACTGACCTAGTAGAGTCAAGTTGTGATTATTGTACTCAGTGGATCACTCTATGGACAATATTAAGTGGCACATTCAAAATTATTAATATATGACTTCAAAATATGTTTCTAGAGTAGCACATGGCAGTAGACCTAGCTAATCTTTTTGGTATTTGCTTCAAAGGCCACAGTTAATATTTACAAGGAAGTTTTAATTTCAGTATTTCTCAGTTTCCCACACTGCCTCAATGAGTCCTCCCAGTTCTCTGCTCCCTATTTCCTCACTGAAAATTGGATTTGAAACTTGCTTGAATTACAGTAGATGATGAAGTATTTGGGTATCAGAGAGATTTTGTTTGTAGAATAAATAAGGGGAAATTAAATATTGACTAGCAGACTATGTCAGCTGGGAGAACCAACACAGAAGAACAACAATTTTGGTAGATTAACTGGGGAAAAAAAGGAAAAGAAAGAACATTTTTTCCCCTAGTTTGTCAATAAGTGCTGTGCAATTAGAAGATACTGCCCTTGTCTTCTATGAGCTGTCTGACATTGGCACATTACTTAAGCTGTCTGACCTTCAGCTTTTCTTTTATGTGAAATAAGAATAATAACTCTCTCTTTTCAGTATTATCTTCAGAATAGAACATATCAATAAACTATTTTATTCATTGGCAATTAGCAGTGGCTCCTAGAATTTTGGCTAAAGCACAGAAAGTAGTCAATATGTATATATTAAGTTGTTAGTGGCTATAACGACAATAACAATACATAAAGTTTGTAATACAAAAATTATAACATAAAATTACAATAAAATTGATCCCTGCTTCTAACAGTAGCTACAAGGCCAGGCATCCTCTAGGAAATGGTTTCCCCTTCCTCTGTGTTACTCACAGTGGAAGAGCTCCTGAGTACACTGGTTGGGGGCATGCACATTAGACTTTCACTTCTCTGTTGCTTCAGTGTGCTTGATGCTTTGCAAGTCCTGACTCCAGAAATACAGAGCCTTGTAGGCTAAGTGACAGGAGGGGAGAGAGATCTCTGAGCATTTATGTTCTCTGGCAAACCCCAAGATGATGAAGAGCTGCCCGGGGTCTAGAACCCACCTCCAGAAGGCAGGGCTGGTGCTCACTGGTGGAGGCACTATTTATTCCTGCAGCTACCCCTGGTGCCGGAGAAGTGCTTTACATAGAAAGGTTATCCACAGGAACTTGTCCCATATGGGACCCTCCTTCCCTGAGACTGCTGATATCAAGGATCTCTTTCTGATTCAATTCATATAGCCCCAGTACAAAGTCACTTCTCAAAATGCAACATGGCCCTGGGAGTATTTGACCAGTCAATTTCCTGTGTTGTTGTGATGACCTCATATTACAAACATCAAAGTTCGGGTTACACTCCTCTCCCAGAATAATGACCACTTCAACCTGTACTTAAGTGACCAAGCAAGGCCACTTACATGACCCTTCCCAAATGAGGAAAATTCTTCCAACGGCACATTGTCTACCAGGACAACAGAATCTATTCATACACTTATATAAGTGAGGAGACCAGTTAAGTGATTGTTCCTCAAAAAATAATGATCACCTCATTTAGTTTTTGTCCCCTTTTTTGTATATTCATTATACATCGGAGCAGTTGCCAACTTCTGTCTTGAAAATGGAAGGAAAAAATTTAAATGTTCAAAATTAATTGCAAGCAGGGCATTAATTTGGTAGCAGGCCCAAAACAGATGCTCTGCTACCAGTCTACTTCTCACTTACGTCCTGTATTTGCATCTCATATTTTATATATTAAATGCAAACATAAATCTACCCAGGACTTTGCTTTTGAGCCGATACAATCATACAATCATATTGCATAGATATAAATACACATATATGATAGCTAGATAGATTCCACTGCCAAAATCTGGGGCATTGTTACCTTTGTTTTATGAAAGTGACAAAAAATCATGACCTCGACCTTTTTGGATAGAATATATTTAAAGAATAAAAAAAAGATACTTGAGTTGAAGAGCCAGGATCATGGCAAACCTATCTAAATTCTACAGTGCCAAGGACATAATCAGTCACATTGTAAAAGAAAGGAGCCCTGGTTGACTCCCATCATCATGAGACAGGTGGGGGTCTTAGACTTACTACAAACACTGTAATATGGGAGTCTGTATCACTTCACAGTTAATAAAACTACCTAACCTCCCATTTTGAGGTTGTCCTAGAGAATACTTGGTGTGATCCAAGTCCATCCTGGTCCCTGCTATACTTTGGAGCTGCCTAATGAGAGTATTTCTGTCCCTCTTCCACCACCAGATTTGATATCGATGGGCATAGTTTTGGGTCTCATGGTGGGCCTAGACCTCTGGAAGAGTATGAGTGACTTCAGGAAATTCTTGTTTCTTGAAAGTGGTTCTGTCAGCCCCACCTGAAAGATCAGAAAGAAGAATATGGCAGACCCATCCTCTGCTCCCTGTTTCCCAAGTTGGATTGTTTGTTCCCCATCAACTTTTGTATTCCTCTCTATAGTACCAGCCTGCTGCCAATTCTTTTTCATTCCACAATCTAGATATATATATACATATTTCCACAGGAAATGACTGATTACAAAGCCAAGAATATATACCAGATGTGTTGATCCCATGAATAAGAAATGATATCGTCTGATGACTGGACTGAACACTTAAAGAAGAATGAGTGGCCCCCTGCTTTTCTCCTGAAAGCACACAGTATTAAATGGATTATTTATTAGAAGCCAAGAAAAAAAAACATCAGAAACCACACATAAAGGAAATATTTAAGCGATAGCTGGCTGGCTGGCAGGAAGGAGTTTTGTTGGGAGAAGGACTGCATTACTTTATCACAGTAATAATGAGGTACAAACATGTCATTTCTGTGCCAGTAGTGAGACTAAAATGTCTGGGTATCAATATAAATAGATGTCAGGCTATAGTACAAGGAGTGGAAATATCACTGAGATTGTGGGTGTTCTGTTAGCAAAATAAAGACATTGAGCAAGCACATGAGTTATTCCAGTAAACCACAGACTGCAAAAACAATCAAAGCTTAAATCCAGAAGTTCATGTTTGCTCCTGAATGAGGGGAAAGACACAGGGACTTTCTAAGATGACAAACCAAACATTCACTAGTTGGGAACACTTGATAAACATCAGTACAGGTACAGTCACACATGTTTCTCCAGGAACAGAAATGTGGGAAGAAAAATATGTGTTTCAAGGTGAGGAGGAGGCAAACAGAACTGAAGCATATCACTAACAGCTTTTTTAGTTAGAGACATTAAAGTGCACCCTTTTATGGAGGACAGTGGGAGTTTCAGCCAGAAGTGAGTTAGGAGAGAGTTTGGCTGGGAAGTGAGAAGTGATTGAAAATTCCTTACAGTTTTTTGAAAGGAATTTAGAAGACTGTTTGGTGAGTTTTTTGTTTGTTTTTTTTTTTTTAAAGACTCTCATCCTTTTCCATTACTCTTAACCACATGCTTGGCCTTTAAAGCCACAAATGAAGCCTGGAAAGCTGTATTTTTTTTGCCAGAGCTGAGCAAATTCTATATGTAACTTCTTTGAATCAGCTGATGATCATGACCAGAGGTTGGGATGCCTCTCGGTAGCTCATTCATGTAGACTTGTCTAGAAAAGAGCATGTTTTATAGTCAGCAGTGGAGTTAACCCATCACTAGCTTTATGGGTCCCACTTCTGCATGTCCAAGACAACTCAGGAAAGATAGGAAGACCGTTGACTTGTTTCTCAGGAGTGTCCAGATGCTACTCTATCTGAAATAAAAATAGCTTGCTTTTTTGCAATTAAAAACATTATCTACAAATATTTAAGCAATTACATTAAACACAATTTAAACCATAACTTCAAAGTAATTATTGGCAAAGTCTACCAAAGAAGGACTTCCCATGAGTTCCCCAAAAGAAACATGACAAAATTTTGTCAGATTCCTATTAAAGCCCTGAAGCCAACCAAGGGCTTTCTTCAGAATGTCCAAGAGAAACAAAAAATCAAAATAAGGGTATTAGTAATAATAATCAAATCTTAACACCTAAACTGCCCATGAACAAGTAACCTAAGTGACACAACCACGTTTTAATTTATAAGCTCTTCAAACTGTTCTACAAAATTCAGTAAATTCGGCTCCTCTAATCCAGCTACTGTGGTTGGTGAACAAGACAATATTGAACTTGTTTGTAATTTATTTTATTCTTGAGTTAAGCTACAGCATTTTGAAGATATATCAGTTCAGGGATGTTCAGCCCATATTCCTGAGAGCCCAACTCCTGCTTATTGTGTTTTTGGTGCCCTGAGATCAATAACACACACCTCACTAATCAGTTTACAGCTATATAGTTGTCCCTCCATATCCACAAGGATTGATTCCAGGACCTCCCTACCTCCAAGATGCCAAAATCCAAAAATGCACAAGTCCTTTATATAAAATGACTTTGTATTTGTCTATACCTTAGGCACCCTCTCCCATACATATTAAATCATGTCTGATGTCTTAAATCACTACTACAATGTCAGTGCTATGTAAAATATTTAACATATTATTATATTGCAATGTAAGTGAAACATAGATAAGAATGAAGTGTGTATGTTTAGTATAGAGTTGTAGTAGCTAAGGTAGGGTTGCAAGTTGATCATCTTTGGGATCCATCCAGCAGGGGTGGAAGCTCACTTCTGGGTGTGCCTAGGTGGATCAGTGAGGCACAGCCTTGGGGTCTGTGTTGGTCTGTCATTTCTTCCTCTCTGGCATTGTTCCGTTTCTCTGTTCCTTGAACCAGTTAACTATGAAATGAATCCCCCAAAACCATAAGTCAAACTACATCTCTCCTTTAAGTTGTGGAGATTAGGTATTGTATCTCAGGGATGAAAAAGATGAATAATATAGGAAGCTGGTACAGACAAGTGGGGTCATTGCTGTAACTGTATCTGACCATATGGTTAAGAAGCCTATGAAATAGTTTGTAGAAGAAACTTGGAAAGGTTCAGAGATACAGTTTAGAGAACCCTAAGAACACTGTATGAAGAGCCCAGAAGACAAGTGTTGATTGGAATGCAGACAGTAAAGGCCAAGGAGGCTCAGGAGATTTCAGTTGGGGACTAGGATTTAATTGACAGTTAAACTCAAGGATATATGCATTATACTCGGCAGAAAATGTATTTTGCCCTTAGGCTGACACTTTCTGGAAGATTGAGACTAAGAATGGGGAACTAAGTCATTTAGCTGGGCTGGGGATTTAGCTCAGTGTTCTTCTATCTCACAAACACAAGGTACCAAATTGATCCCTGGTACTACATAGCACAATGGCAGGCGTGCTGGCTCATGCCTATAATCCCAGCACTCAGGAGGCAGAGGCAGGAGGATTGCTGTGAGTTCAAGGCTAGCCTTGGCTACATGCTGAGCTCAGGACCAGCCTAAACTACTAAGTAAGATCCTGTCTCAAAAAAAAAAAAATGGGGGACTAATTGAACTAGCCCATGACATTTCAGAGATGCTCAACATTTAAGATCCAGCATGGTTATGCCTGGTTGTTTTTAGCCAGATTCACAGTGAGAATGGGGGCAAATGTAAGAACAGAGGCCAGATATGATGTCACATGCCTACAGTCTCATCACTTGAGAGATTCAGCAAAAGGACTGCTGTAAATTCAAAGGAAATCTGAACTGCATAGCAATGCCCTGTCTCACAAAACATTCAGCAGAAATTGTAAGGTTGAGGCCAAAGGAGATGTGGCTACTAGAGGTTAGTACCATTAAAAAGAAACCAAGTATGTTGTACAAGGACAGAAAAAAGATGCTTTGAGACCATCTCAAAAATCACCCATTGTAGGATCAATAATGGAAAACCGTGAACCTTTCATTTGAAAAGAGAGTCTCTAAGGATGTCTTCTTGAGAAAGGATTCCTAGGGAATTGGTTGGCTGCCATTCATTTCACTGGTTTATCCATCAGCACTCAGAAGCTACTCCAGCCATAATCCAAAGGAGCTTGTCCAGTGTTCAAACTAGCAGCAGGCCTTGTGACATTTTGTTAGCATGCAGGTTAGGTTTGTGGGATCAAGAAGGATTCTACTAAGATTCCAAAGAAAGGCCTACTAAGCCAAGCAATGTACTCTTGAGGGAGCAGTGTATAAAGCTGAGGAATAGAGCCAAAATTTCAGTGGAGACTGGAGTAAGTTGGAGATGCCAGGAATGTGGAATATCTGCTGAGAAATGCTGCAAAGTGTGAGCAGAGGCAGCCCAAGAAGCAGGCTTCAATGAATAAGGCTATTAGTGTGGAGTCACCCAGTTCTCTTAGAACTCACATCTCACCACCACCACCACCAGCTACCCGAGATGTCAGGTGAGGAGCTACAGAATTTGATATTTTCTCTTTTGGGGTTTGGTTTTTCTTTGGTCTGATTTTTCTCTGTTCACCTATTGCTTCCTTTTTTGAATGAAAATGTTTACCCTGAGCCACTGTACCTTGAAATTATGTAACTTGTTTTTCATTTTTTTGTAAGATTCACATCTAAGAGCTTGCCTTTAGTCTCAGAGGAGATTTAGATATCAACTTGAAAAATGATGGAACTATGAGACTTTGAGGAAAGGGTTGTTGTATTTCCAGGTTATATGCAGTGTGGTTGTATTATGTTAGGGGAAATTGTGAACCTACTCCTATCTTTATTTGGAGATGAAGTAAGTTTAAGGAGATATATTTGGGTATGAAGTTGACAAAGAGTAGCATGTGGCAGTTAGGGTGGAGTGTCAATTTGATTTGTTTTGGTTTCCCCCAGGGGATTGGTGGAACACACTTCTGGGTGTGCCTGGGTGCGTCATGGAGTCATGGCATTGGATGCTGTTTGGTGCCTCACTCCTTCCTGTCTGTTCATTGTTCATTGAACAGGCCACTATGAACTAAGCATATTTACTCTATCATGCCCTTCTGCCAAGATATCTTGTCTTAGAACCAGTTGACAAACTAAACTCAGAGAAACCATGAGCCAACCTTTCTTCCTTTAAGATGTCGGTACTGTGTATTGTGTTTCAGAAATAGGAAAACTAACTAACACGAGCGACATTTAAAAAAAATATTTTCCATTCAAGGTTGATGGACTGCTCAGGTTCAGAACCCACAGATACAAAGGGATTATGATGTTGACTGTCAGAAGCAAATCTCTGAGGTATAATGGTGTTAATTTCTATGATATATGTTGAATCTCAGATATTGGACATCATAGTAAGATTAAAACTATATTAATGCTTCTATACATATAGATAAGTTTACACACACACATGCTCTTGTTCCACTAGGTTTCTGCTAGAGCTCCGATCTTAAATGGCCTCCAAAAGGCCATATGTCAAGGGCTTGGTCCACAGCTTGAGATTATTGATTGGGAGGTGGTAGAAATTTAAACAAATGGGGCCAAGGAGGATGGTTTTGGTCACTGGAGGCATGCTCTCAGGTGGAACTGTGGGGCTCCAGAATCTTCCTCTTTCATTTTACTACCATAAAGGGAACAGGCTGGTTCCACCATTTGTTCCTAACGTGTGTTGGCCCCTACTACCAGAAGCCCAACATAGATCCAACCAACAAATCCATGTATTTGTACACTGTCTATGAAATAAATAACTCCTCTTTTAAGAGTTTCCAGGCAGAACAAAAGAGATTTCTGGATGTTTCTCCTACATTTTTTTATTAACAGGTAGATGATTCTAAATGACAAAGATAGACTCTTGCAGCTCATTGCTTAATTATGGGTTTTTCTCACCTCGGAAGCTCTTGGTCTTAAGTTGTATTTTGATGGGTTTGTTTAGTTTTCTTGCCCAATTTTGCAGTCGGATCACTATCTTCTCATGTTGGGAAGCAATTATCCATTAAAATAAATTTCTTGTTGGCATAATCATTAGTAAGGTAATCCAAGCCAAAATGTAAGCATCTTTATTACATCAAAAATGCAGCCCAATTATACAAGAGTGAGTAATGTCCTTTGGCTGACTTATCCCCTGGCTGAGATTGGTCAGGCATCATGGTACTGCTGCAGGCTGTAATTTACAGGATTGTAAACTTTACTTCCCTCCATTTCCTCCTCCTTTACCATCCCAGCAACCACCACAGTTTTAAATATAGAGCTGTCCTTTTTGGTCATAGCTCATGGCTAGTTATAGCAAGACTTTCTTGAAACTCAGCCAGATGATTTTTTTTCCTGAAGTACCAGTTAAGAAGACTGTATGTTAAGAATAAATTACTCCACAAATTCAAAGTACATTTCTCCAGTTCCCTTTCCTTAAATACTAAGATAAACAAAGCCTTTTTCCCATATCCACAAATATGATCTTGCTTCAAAATTGTTCTTTGTCCTTATGTTTGAAATCAGTTGACAATATTTGTGTGTCAAACATTTTTTTGAAAATTTATCCTACAGTGCCTGTTGCACTGAATTAAACAAAGATTGAAATATGTATGTACATACTCTAAAATAGCACACAAAGGTAGAAAAGGAGGAAGTCTCTACAAATAGTTGTCCCCAAAACACAACGTGATGAATGATTTGGGCATAGCATGATGGAGATTCCTAAATCCTGGGACATCTGGCTACCTTCCTAGGATGTAGCAAATATGACAAGTAGGTTTAGAAGACAGAGCATCAAGATTCAAAATCTGTCTCTATAGTTTATTAGCCATGATGTCTTGGGCATATCAGATAATCTCTCTGAGCTTCAGTTTCCTCATTTGTAAAATGGGGTTAATAACACAGTGAACATAAAGTGCTTATCAAGGCCCACAGTAAACTTTCAATAAATGTTATCTCTTGGTTTTTGTTCATCCTTCAAGACCTAATTAAAATGTGAAAATCTTTATATTTCACTTGTGCCTGACTCTCCAACTTTATTTTTTTGAAATTAACAAAATTAAATACATAACTTGAATGTGCACATAGAAGTCACATATTATACTATTCATTAGTTATTTTATTTCTAAATTACAAATACTTCACCTTTATAAAATGATGCATGAGAACTGAAACTGGTGAGCCTGAGAAGTTAATTGCTCTAACTAGAAAAAGGTCTGGAGCCTGGGACCCTGGCACATACCTGTAATCTCAGCACTGTGGGATGCTGAGACAGGATAATCACAAGTCTAAACCCAACATGGGCAATTAACAACTTATTGAGACCCTGTCACAAAATAAAAAAATTAATAGGCCTGAATCCTTAAATACATTGGGAGTTTGCTTCCTCTCCAAGTCTCTGTTAATATGTTAAGTGAATTGTCAAGTTACAGAATTTTTTAGAAGTGCAAATAGACCAATCTCAAGGGAAGATACTGCAGAAAGAGGGAAACAGGTTTTTTTGGAAGACATAAAGTAGGCCAAAAAGTGGCAACTGACTTAACAGCAGCCTAAATACCAACATAAATGTGTTGATTCAATGCAAGTCAAAGTGTTGAGAAGCTCAAAAGGACTAGAAAGTATTTACTGAGGAACAGCGCTGGAAGAAGAGGGACAGGGGCCAGATTACTGAAACAGGAGCAGCTGGACTCCTGTGTAGACGGGCTACCTGCTCTTGACCCTTGCATCTTCTGAAAGAAAACAAGGTATGGATCAAGTGAAGACCCACTGCTGGATAGGTCAATCCAGGTCACATACATCAGGGCCAGAGAAATGACTACTTGGTGACTCTAAGAGCCCTGAGGATCTACGGTAAATTGTTTGAATTCATTTAACACCTGACTTCTCTGATGTGCCCTTTCTCTGATGGGAAAGGTAGGATGGTATGTTGGCTGCCTAAGTCTCTGGATAGCAGTATTAATTTGTATCCTGGGTCTAAGAAGCCCTTACATAATATCTGGGGTAAACATTGGTGTATACTTCCACAATATTTGTACTGAGGGGTGTGTGTGTGTGTGTGTGTGTGTGTGTATGCATATGTAAAGGACCTGGGTACTAACTCCAGAAAAAAGTATGAAAAAATATATAATCATACATGAACTTGGATCTATATAAAACAATATAAGTAGCAAACATAACAGGCAAAAGAAAAGGTTATTAGTTTAGCCAAAGAGAAGCACTGTACTTAGAATGATGGGGGGCGGGGGAGAAGTAGAATCAGGGTATAGCCTGGGAGGTGGCACTTCAGTGGCCTCTTCAGCAGGCCATCCCAGTACAGAAATTCCCCTTCGCTTTGTGATCTCAGTTACCCATGGCCAAATGAAATCTGAACATACTAAATGGAAAATTCCAGAGATAAACAATTCATACGTTTTAAGTTGCAGACCATTCTGAGTAGATGATGAAATTTTACCCGATCCTGTACCATCCTGCCTGGGATATGACTTTTCCTCTTGCACAATGCATTCGCATTGTGTACACCATCCACCCATTAGTCACTTAGTAGCTGTCTGGCTACTGTACTACAGTATTCCAGCGTTTGTATTCACATGATCCTATTTTGTTTAGTGGCCTGGCATATAAGAGTAGTATTGGCAATTCAGATATGCCAAGAAAATACTGTAAAGTATTTTCTTCAAGTGAAAGGTTGAAAACTCTCAATAAGAAAAAAATTTATATACTGAGAATAAGAAATCCAATACTGGACTGGGGATTTAGCTCAGTGATTCTGGGTGTCTACCTCACAAGCACAAGGTCCCAAGGTGGATCTGTACCACATACCACGATGCCGGGCATGGTGGCTCACACATATAATCCCAGCACTCGGGAGGCAGAGGCAGGAGGATTGCTGTGAGTTGGAGGCTGCCTGGGCTACATAGTGAGCTCAGGGCCAGTCTGAACTACAAAAGTGAGACCCTGTATTAAAAAAAAGAGAGAAAGAAAGAGTTCCAATATTGTTCAAGCTGAGGCAACAGTGCATAAGAAATGCTTAGTTAAGGTGGAAAAAACATTAAGTCATAGGCTTTGGTACTATCTGCAATGTCAGTTATCCACAGCAGGTCTTGGAACATATCTTTTAAGGACAAACAAGGGGCTATGTGAGCTGTGACAGGGAAGGTTGCTTGTGCACATTTTACTCATGAGATTCAAACAGTCTGGGAGTCAAAACCTACAGAGAATACACCCAGATGTCGTGGTTTCATGCATCAGGAGCTCAGATTTTCCAAATTAGAGCAGTCATGACTACTGTGTAGAGCTTTTCGGTATCACCGAAGTTTCTCCAGTTTGAATATTAAATATGTGCTTAATCTTTACCTTTTTTGAGTCCACTGCCCAAGATGAGAGTTATTTATTTATCCACTTATTTAGATAGAGTGAAGAGGTTTGTTTGGGCTCGTGGTTCTAAGCTGAGGGGGAAGACACAGTGATGATCATCTTGCCAGCAGTTTCCAGTTAAAGGACAGTATCTTGTGACAGGAGATACAGATGGTGAGAAAGCCATGGGGGTTCTTTAAATCCACCTCTAGCTTTTATACTTAGTTTTTAATATGCTGATCCCCCTGGCTTTTCATCAGTCATCTATAAAGTTTCAATGCAATTTATAAACAAATGAACTATTCTATTATCATATTTCTCAGCCCACCTTCCCACATTTACAATGCCGGACTCACCTCCCTGACCAGGGCTTTTCCTCCACCAGCACATCACAGTTCTATTGCCTGCAGAAGTTTCTCCAAGTGGATGCCACCTTATTCCATGGTCATCTGTGTGCTGCTGGCACCAGCTCCTCATTACCACCCCCTATCCCTCACTTTACTGGTGTCATGGACAACTTCTGGAACTACTGATCACAGGTTTAACTTTCCAGAAAGCAGACATGAGCTTGCTTTGGGAAGTGAAAATTTTTACTGCTTGTAAGAGAAGGGAAGGATGAAGGATTGGGCAGAGTAAGCTTCAGATGACAATGTAGATGGGCACCTGTCTGCCAGCCCAGGGAGCTGTGGAGCAGATTACCTATCAGAGGACCTTTGTGTTGGGAGGAAATGGCCCTGGGGCTTTCAGCTAAAGGCTACCTGACAAGAGATTGGGCTTAGCCAACCAGCTATGTTCAGTCATTTCCTTGGCTATTGTGAGAAAAGGTTTGTCTTGACTTATGTAAATATTGGGTTGGATTTTCAAGGAGTTAACTGCAGCATTCTTTTCCCACAGGGAAAATTATGTACCACCTAACAGTGGCCGTAGGTTCTGAGAAATGCAACAATAGATAATCTTAAATTTGTATGAACATTGGAGAGTGTACTTACACAAACACAGATGATACCTAAGTCATGTTGTAAAGCCAGCATCATATATGCATCTGGTTATCACCAGAAACATCATGTGACATATGACTATCTCTGTATGTCTGTGACTCCATGATTCTTATCCTAAGCTTCTATTTGACAAGGCAAAGAGGGACATAAGCATATGGTTTCTATTCAGTGTGGTATGCACAATATACAGTGTCAACTCAGCATAACAAAATGCAGGAGAAAGAGAGCCAAGGAGAGTAGGAGTAAAGACACTTCCGGAAGACTCTTGCACTGAATTTTAATCCCCAGGGTCGTGGTCATCTACTCCTCTCCCTTAGTTAGCATGTCAGTTTAAAAGGCTGAAATAAGACCATACCGTGTGTAATATGTGTATTCACAAAGGGCCAATTTATCTTTTATTTTTAAATGAAAATAACTAAAATGATGCTTGTCGTCTTCCAACCACAAATGGTGAAGTAGTTAGCCAAAGTGGAAACTAATTTGATTTTTCATGGAGTTATAAGAGAGTGCCAAGAAAATGTCTTTAGTGCAGGATGTTGTATGCTTACTCAATTTTAAGGGTTTAGTGGATTTTCTGACAATCATCAGAAAGTATTTATCAAATGACCATGCTGGGCATGGCCCTTGCAACAGAAAGATACTTCATTGTGGAACGTCTTTTGAGTCTGGGATAGTCAATAAATTATTCTAATGTCTAGATAAACCATCACCCAGAAAGAGCCTTGATCTATTCCTCCAAAATGAACTGCTACGGTTATTATAAATTTACTTGATTTTTTCTTTGTTAGAATTTTTAAGTTACAGAGTAAACACATACTTTACTGAAGAAAAAAAGAATAATGCAGAAATAGTACTATATCATCTCTTCTCTAGAGCAATACCAGTTTTGTGATTTCCAAGATACTTTTATAATTATCTGCATTTCATTCTAGGCAATTTTATTCACCTTACATGTGTGGAAGAATGAAAAAGCATGTACACTGAAATCTATTTCCTCAGTACATGACACCTCTGCACCTGTTGAATAATTACAAGACAGTACACCAAGAAAGAGATGAACTCCAGTATTAGTATAATTTTTAATTAGCCAAATATCAAGATCTTTTTCAATTGAACTGTTATATCACATTTAAAAATTCTCCCTACAAAATGTTATGATGAATCATTCTCATCTTGGTACCTCAGATTTATTTTTCCTCCAGTTTTCACAAAGAACATACCTATATGTGCTATAAAAATATTTGTGGTAATAATACACATTGCTTTGAGATTACAAACAATTCTGTGGCCAAACCTTTCTCCAGGTGCTTCCACTTCTCTTCTCTCTCCCTCTCCTGGTGGATGAATAGATACAATGGGCCTTTAAGAAGCCACAGCGACGCACAGACACAGATGATGCAGATGACACAGGTGACGCAGGTGATTCAGACCAATCATACATTGCTAAATGCTACTTCCGCCCCTGCATCCAATCACACCCCACTGTGAGCACTGCTTCCACCCTCTCATCCAATCACATCCCAAGCCGCCCTATATTCATGCCTGTAACTTCCATAATAAATGAGGGAAGTTTCTCAACCAACAGAAATTCTGCAAGTTGTGATTCCACGTCCCGCTCACCCTCCCGAGGTCGTCAGACGATGGAGACGGAGACGGCCAGACCAGATGACACTTATCAAGCCCTAACAGCTGGGCAATGGATTCTAGCCTCTGAAGAGTTTTAAAATCTCTCACACCTTTCTGAAGTTATTAAGGAAAACTATTCACCAAGGAAAAATTTAGGCCTTTCTACAGTGATATCAGTCAGAAGTCAGGATACCATGACTAGTTTCTTTGCTGAAACTTTGGAACACAGTACTCAGAGAAAATGCTTCAGAGAGTCCTTGGCCAGCATAATGAAAGCCATCAATATCATATTTTCAACAATACAAAGTCTTTGGCCTTGAATATTCTACTTGCCTTTGATGCTGTGGCCTCTGTCAAATGGTGTGCAGGAAACTGCTGAGATTCTACAGGGCCATGTCTCCATCTGAGTTTGATTTAGTTACTCTATCAAGTACTTGTGTGCAATTTTTCAGGCACATGGTTTTACATCTCTACTTTTCAAGTATGCTGTATTTACTTAGGCAGCTGTTGCAAATTAGTAGTAAAATGCAAATTAGTTGCATTTTAATGCAAATAAAGTAAAGAATCCCTTATAGTAGATCTAACTCTGATGTGAATTTTACTACTGACTCATGAAGACAGAACAGTTCCAAAATTTTATGTAAGTCCTCCAAAAAGGATGTTTTCAAATTTAAATATATTTTCTCTTTCTCCTTTTACTTCCTTGTCCCTTGGCTTATGTCAGTCACCTTGAAGTATATATTTAAAGGAGTAGAGATTCATTCTTGGTCATAGACAATGCAAATACCTTTAATTTTTCTTAGTTTCTGTATTTGGTCCATAAAACCAAACTTTTAAACAAAAAGCACTACTGAAGGATCCACTTCAACTTCTGCTTGTCCGAATTTCACTCATTAGGCCTGAAAGTCAGGTTATTACAGATAAAGTTAACTTGTAGCTCTTCAACCTGTCTAGTTTAGATGTTTAAAAATTGCTGTTTTAAAATCCACATTATAAGTAGAAAATATTTTTAGTCATTATGTAAAGAATATCTAGATTTTGTTTTCTGTTCAATGCATCTCATCAAAAATGAGCAAACCATGAAAAATTATAAATTAAGATTTATGTCAATAAGCTTATCTATTTGCAATCCACCAAGGACTGAACTCAGGACCTTGTGCTTGCAAGGCAGGTGCGGGGCCACTAAGCTACATCCCTGGCTGGTTGTATTGTCAGCTGTCTACTCCTTATCAGTAGTGCTAAAACTATACCACCAACTCTTTCTCCAAAATCGTCCAGCCCCATATTTCTACACTTGATCTTAGCCAAAAGGCCGAGAAGCGATAGCCCCATATTTCTAACTGCATTATGATTTTGCTTGGGTAGGAATAGAATCCATAACAGTTATTCCTAAAAGAGTCACAGTGTAAGTTATAGCATGTCGGGAGGACAGGAGATTTAGAGCTCTCCATCAAAGTATGGCCTGAGCACTGGTAGCCCTGATATGACCCTGGAGTTGGTTAGGGATGCTTACTCTCAGGATTCCTGTGCAATCATGAGCAACATTCAGACATTTAGACATTAAGGTATTTTTTTTGTTTGTTTTGTTTTTGAGACAGGGTCTTGCTTTGTAGTTCAGGCTGGCCTTGAGCTCACCATGTAGCCCAGGCAAGCTTCGAATTCACAGAAATCCTCCTGCCTCTGCCTTCCAAATGCTGGGATTACAGGTGTGAGCCACCACGCCCAGCACTGTGGTATGTGGTACTGATGGCTGGTGGGCGTGAGTCACCACACCCGGTATTGTTGTATGTTATTACCAGGGATCCAGCTAGGGACCTTGTGCTTGCTAGGCAAGTGCTGGAACCACTGAGCTAAATCTCCAGCCTGGAAAGTAAATTCTTAATAAACTACTAACAATAAATATCTGTATTGGTCTTATTGGTTAATTTAATGAATTATCACAACAGTGGGTTAAAACAACAGAAAATTATTTTCACAGTTCAAGAGGTCAGAAGCTTCCACAGGGCTGGTAGGGCTGGTTCCTTCTGGAGCTTCTGCCATCCCTCTTGCCTCTGGCCATCTCTGGGATCTGTTGGCTTATAGGTGCACTACTCCCACCTCCTGTACTATCTTCACATGATGTACTCCCAGTCTCTTGTCTTTCCTCTTCCTATCAGTAGGTCTGTCATCAAACTTGGAGCTCTTCCTATATCACTCCCACTTGAGATCTTTTTCCCAAATAAAGTCACATTCTGAGATTCAGATGAATATAAATTTTAGGAAGACATTTTGCAATCCTCTATAACACTCTCTCTCACTCCCTTTCAATGATACTAGTAACATTAATCTTTAAAACTCAGTTATTCTTGACTCTCCATTCTCCCCTCGTTCTTATATCCAGGTCTAGTGGTATCCTTCTTCAAAACTTGACCCACATCACCTAGGAGTTGCTGGCCTATTACCTTACTGCATGGTCTTATGAGGAAACAGAAGAAGCGTTAGTTCAAAAGCAATGCCCTATGAGGTGAAGTACCATGGTCCAGAAAGCAGCATGCTTATCAGTTCAGGGACCTCTTGATGATACTCTGTTTCCAACAGAAAGAATACAGGTCTGAAACCAAGTAATTGGAGTAGAATTGGCCCCACCTACTATTATTCCCCCATTCTGCTGAATAAGAAGCCCTTGCTTACAAAATGGGGCATGCCATTACCTGAAGCCATGGGAGAGTTCTTCTTCACCCTGAACACTTTGGCATCTTTATGTGCAGGGAACAGAAAGCAAGAAGAGGAACCATTATCTTGTCAGAAGTAATTTACTCTGAAAGCATAAAGGAGGAAAGATTCCTAATGTAAGGTAGAGACAAGGAGAAATATAGGTGGCATTCCAATGACCCAATTTGAGTGTCTTTTGATATTCCTTGCCCACATGAGTGGAAATATGCCATAAGGTTGGCCAGAGAAGTTTAAGTTTCATGAAGAATCAGATAAATCGGAAAACTGGTAAGGCTAGTGTAGGTATTACTGAGGGTCAGAGGATTTAGAATGGAGAGTGGAAGAGGTATGATGAAAACCAGTCATGGCCCTGAGACCAAAATCAGAAACAGGGCTCCCTGTAGTCACATTAACTTCCCTCTAAGTGTTCCTCAGGAAATGAGGCCCACCAGAGGCCTCAGCAAGCTATTTTCAAAGTTCATAGGAAAAGGACTCGCCAGCAGCCTCAAGCTGTTAGTTTCTTCAGGACTCAGTTCAGTGTTCAAGCCGTCTTTAAGCTTTTCCTGGAGAAGAGCCAGTTAGTGACTGAACAAGGCAATGGTGGCTTAGGGCAGGCTGTTTTTACGGTCAAACCTGCCCAATAACTGGGCAAGGCAGTTGTGTAATGGTTTAGGTTGTGAGGGTCTGTCCAAACGAGTCTCACTCTGGCTTCCTATTGGATTGGCAGAGACGTGCTCAAGTCCTCATTGTGATCTGAGGATTTCCGCTGCTCGGTCTTTGCTTTTTGTTCACTCTGAATTTTATATTCTCAACTCCACCTCTATTTCTGCTCTTCAAAGTACCCAACCTGCAACATGTTTTATTCACTTATACAACCAGATTACCTCGCATAGTCCCTGGAACATACAGATTGAAATAGTGACTGCATTAGATGGCAACCTATGTGCTCGGTCATCAAGTAACAGGGCAGATGCAAGCAGTATTTCTTTTCTCCTTTCTTTTATTTTCCAGTTCAAAAATATTTTCAGGAATTTCAACACAGCAAGGATGATTATCATGTGTTGGCTTCTTGTTCGATAAAACAAGACCATTTAATGCGTCCAAGTCCTTTGCAGTTTTCTGAAGCAGAGACATTTCCATGTGGGGAAGAGGAGGACAAATTTGTATTTAGATCCCAAGGAATTTTCACCAAACGTTTTTCTCAGATGACTAAAGATGTGTTCAATGTAGCCAGTCACATTGGAAATGCTACCCAGGAGGACAAGGCAGTTGAAATAGTGGATCAGCCAAAAACCCACATAAAAGCCTCCACTGCAATGGCTAAGCCACCCACACAGCTGCCTGAGTCATCAGTCAAAGCTCAGAGGCAGGGATGCAACTCATGTGGTGGCTGCAAGACTATTTGAAGAGCTTGGCAAAGGCTTGTAGATTTTATAAAGAGGCCTTTAAAATAAGAAGCAAAAAATAATTTAGACCAGCTCCCCCCACCCACCACCACCACAAATCAAATTTCCCGTCTCATTCTGTGGATGGCTTTGCAGCTATATATCCTGCTTTGCTCCAAAGAACTCATACAAATAGGACCATCCCGATGGACTCCCTAGGACAACAGCAATTCCAGTTGTGCCTCTGGACAGATGAACATTGTCTCTCTCCCTTCCAAAGTATCTTAAAAGTAAAGAACTTGGGTCAGTTAGTTTTATCTCAGAGATGAGAAGAAATACTCCCCATTAAATTCTCTTTGGGCATACTGGCGACAGTGGAGGAAGCAGACCAGAACCGTAAAAACCTGACACATTCCACACAGCAATGCTTCCTGGAGCCTCCACTACCAACCAATCAAAATTGCAGCATCTTAAATTCCCTTTGCACATTTTTTATTCCTACTAAAAGTCATGGAATAATTTTGAATATAAATTTTGGGGTGACTCTTAGTAATCATTTGAGTAAAGTCCAATGTAAACTCCTATACAATGTGCTCCGCCTAAGTCTTAGCTTGGTCAGTTGCCAACCTAGAACTTCCTCTGGGACAGAGGTAGACAGTTATTCTAAGTTGTGCTGAAACCCATAGTGGTTTGTGATTGAAAATAAAGGCAAAGAGGAGGACTATAAACTTCTTTTTAATGTAATATGTCAAGTAAGAGCCTGGCAAGTGTATAAGACCTTCATTATACCCTGCTAAAACGGATGAAATAATTTCATAGATTTCTACCTTTCAACTTACATTCAATTTAAAACACAATAATTTTCCTTACATAGCATCACCTCAACCATTTTTTATTAACACTTAAGACAGTAATTTAGCTAGAGATATTTAAACATATAAAACATAATTGACTTCATCTAGAGAATTTTCATCACATTTATATACATACGTTTGTAATTCATTTATACTAAATACAAACAAACATGCTAGTTTGTTGGCATCTTTAACAACTGTTACCATATGGCTGACATAACTATGGAGATAGTGAATTCTAAAATTAAATTTGATTCTATGTGCTAAATATACCACTTATATAAAAGGGAAAAGAATTGACTTCAATGGAGACTTTTAGTATAAGCCCTCTAAATACAAATTGCTAGAGGAACCTTGCGAATTCCCTTTCCTATGATGTGCCTTATCTCTTATTTCTCTTTAGCTTCTGTCCCATAAAAATAGCTGCTTTTTTAAAAAAGTTTTTTTAGTTTTTTGAGACAGGGTCTTGCTTTGTAGTTCAGGATGGCCCTGAGCTCACTGGGTAGCCCAGGCAAGCCTTGAACTCAGCAATCCTTCTTCTACCTCTGCCTCCCGAGTGCTGGAATTACAGGTGTGAGCCACCAGGCTTGGCATTGTGGTATGTGGTACTGAGGATCAAACTCAGGACCTTGTGATTGCCAAGCAGATGCCAGAATCAGTGAGCTAAATCCCTGGCCCAATAGTTGCTTTTTAAAAATCACATTATAGCCGGGCATGGTGGCCTGTAATCCCAGCACTCGGGAGGTAGAGACAGGAGGATTGCTGAGTTCGAGGCTTGCCTGGGCTACATAGTGAGCTGAGGGCCAGCCTGAACTACAAAGCGAGACCCTGTCTCAAAAAAAAAAAAAATGTATGCATAAAGATCACATTATAGTAGGGGAAAGTAATGAGGGGGAAAGAATAAATATGATTTGGGCCAAAAAAAGAACATGTATATTGGGATGGGGGTTGTGGGATGGATGGGGATAGGGGTAAAAATGAGAATTAATTTGTGTCATATCCTGGTACAAATTCCCCAGTGCTGAGTGTGATTGTGAGCTGTATATGAAATGTACCAATAAAGAATTTTTTAAAAAAGATCACATTATAAATGGTTTAAATATATGTGTACAACAAATTATGGTTTTAACTGGCATTAGTTTATCAAAGGCATAAATATTACATCACAGCAAAAAAATGAGAAACAGTGAGAAGTAGTACTTAGTGAAAATTTAATAAACCAACCAATTGTGAGTCATATCACTGATGGAGCAATAATGCATAGAGCAAGTCTTTGCCCTGCCCATGTTTTTTCTGTAAAATGTTTTGTTCCAAAAGTGTAAGTTTTTGAGACATTGTGCTGTGCTCTTGTCAGTGTATCAAAATGCTCTGTAACTCTTGGAACTCTTAACCTTTCCAGAATGTTCTGTGAAGTCTGCCCCTCTGCTTCTTTGAGCATGCTTGCCTTCTTCCCAGATACGTATATCAGGATGCTCCCACTTCTGCTCAGCATTCAGAATTCGGAGCACAAAAGCTCCCCTGAGCAGCCATCAATTCTCCACCCCGTTGAGTGGATTTTAGATTGAGTCTTCAAATTTCTGGAGAAGTAGCACTTGAGCTGTAGCAATTGAGCAGTAACACATACCTGTAACAGTTGGCTGTAACACGGAGCTGTTGTGCTTACCCACAGCACTGTGGATGAGTACATACAAAGTGAGTAACAAGTCTAGATAGTAGTTATAGGTATAAAAACACATGATATGATACTGAACTCCTTAAAAGCCAACAGCAATATTTTTAGTGCTCGGTTGCAAGTGACACTAGCCCAACTGTCACTGCTAACAGGGTTACTTTGTCCTGATATCAACTAAACAAAATCTCTATGAGTGAGGACATATAAATCCTTTCTTTCAAATAATTTAGTGAGCCTAGTTCTCATGCCATGCCAAAAGAAAAATATTCACAGAACAGTTTTTTGGTAACTTTTGCTTCAAGTAAACCGCACCAGTTGTTTAAACAATTGTTGGGCGACAAGAAACTCACTAGTAGGTACTGAGTTGGGAAGCATAATATAATTAAAAATGAAACTCACTTTTGAAGAGTGGAGATACTATGAGTTGCTATAAAGAGAAAACCCAGGAAGTTATAAGACATAGGTTGAAACCATCAGTATACTGAAGATTATCATCTAAATGTCTACTGATGCATGACAAACCACCCCAAAATTGCTGACTTAAAATGACAATTTAGTATGATTCTCCCTCACTATTCTGCGGGTTAGGAATTTGGGCAAAACACAGTGGGACCTATTTGTCTCTGCACCACAATGTGTGGGATGATTTCAAATGGTTATGGACTAAAAGAAATGAGTGGGAGGGATCCTAAGACTTTCTATGTGACTACTTTGGGTTCTTTTACCACACAGCAGCCTTGAGGCAGTCAAACATCTTACATTGCTATTAAGAACAAGACAGAAGTGCCAATACCCTGATGTCAATTGTAGGGCAAGCATAGCATTCCTCTGCCATCATTCATTGGTCAAAGCTGTTGCTGGTCAGTTCAGGGTTAGTAGAAGATCAACCAGGTCATACCTTTCACCTCCCTAATGATAGATTACCAAGAATCTTGTTGCCCTTTTCAATCAACCACAAACTAATGACAGACACACTTTTAAAAATCCTGGCATTAAAAAAAATTCATATTTTCTTTTATAAATACTTTAGATGGAAAAAATTGCTTGAGTTGTTCAGATAATTACAATTAACTGAAAAAAAAAACAACCACGGCAGATGATCTATTAAGAATACTTTCTAGGCCGGAGGGTTAGCTCAGTGGTTCCGGCGCCTGCCTTGCAAGCGCAAGGACCTGAGTTCGATCCCCGGTTACCACATATAATGCTGGGCGTGGTGGCTCACGCCTGTAATCCCAGCACTCGGGAGGCAGAGACAGGAGGATTGCTGAGTTCGCGGCGGCTTGCCTGGGCACCATAGTGAGCTCAGGGCCAGCCTG
>PVIC010000640.1:0-11964 GCA_004025085.1 Thryonomys swinderianus | reverse complement strand
ACTTTCTGTGGCTTCAAATAATCCTTCTGTAAAAAGACAGTTTTGTATGTATAATGAACCATAAGAAAGTGTGTTTTTAAGCAATGCAACATAGTAATTTAACAACAGAATTACATCTCCAAGTTTGAGGAAATGTTGCACTACCTATTTAAAGATACATAAAAGAAATATAAGACTGAATGCTATATATATAAACAAAAAGAAAGTTAAATAGGGCTGGGGATTTAGCTCAGTGGTTCCAGCGTCTGCCTGGCAAATACAAGGTCTGGAGTTTGATCCCCAGTACCACATACCACGTTACCAGGAATGGTGAGTCACACCTATAATCCCAGCCCTCAGGAGGCAGAGGCAGGAGGATTACTATGAGACAGCAAATAGGTAAATCACATGTATTTTAATAAGTGTCAAAGGCTATGAAGAAAAATACACCAGGTCCTCAAACTTGGATTCCCAGGTGAATGGGGAGCACAGGCACTGGGGCTGAGGCTTGAAATTTTAAACAGGCGGTCAGGGAGGCTTCGCCTGGAGGTGACGTTTAAAGAAGGAACAGAAATAGTAAGAAGCCAGCCACATAGAACCCCAGTGAAGAGGGCTGCAGACAGAAGAGGCAGCTCATGGAATGGGAGTAAGGGTGAAAAGCTAAAGAAAACAGGAAGACAGTGTGGCTACAGCACAAGATCAAACAAAATGTTCACCCAAAGACATATTTTGAACGTTGGATCCCCATGCAGTAATGTTCAGAGATGGAGCCTAGAAAAGTGATTGAATCATTAGGGTGCTGGCCTTACCAGTGGATTGACCCACTCCTGAGTTCATAGCTGAATAAACTGTCAGGAGAGGGGTCCCAACTGGAGGAAGTAGGTTGTATACATATGTTTGTGTCTTTTTTTGAACCATCAAACTTTTTCTTTCCCTTCTTTACTCTCCCCCACGCCCTTTCCCTTTTCCTTTTGAGTATTTTATTTCACAATACCTCTCACATGTTTTAGAATTCATGCACACGTTCAGTTTCTCATACTAGAGAAAAGATATAGTATTTACACACCTGTGTCCTATTTACTTCACTTATGGGTATGCCCTCAAGGGACATCCATTTGTGTATAAGTGACTCTAATCTGTCATTCTTTATTGACAAAATACAATGTCTGGGATTTGCCTTGTCTTAATCTAAGAGTGGAATAAAAAATAACCACACACTAGTGGTTATGGTTTACTTTATTATTCTCTCTACTTTTTGTATATTAAAAGTTTTTAGATAATAAAAAATAAGCAGGGGTATAGCTCAGTGGTAGAGCGTTGCTTAGCACAAAGAAGGCCTTGGCTCAACCTCCAACACCAAAATATACAGATACACTCATATATAAATATTAGATAGTACATTAAAACTGATAACACTACTACCTTTAAGAAAGCTGAAGCTAGGAACAGAAATAAGACAGGGATTCTTTCCTTGTTTTTGGCTCCCAAATGCCAATTTACTGAAATGGATCATTTCTTAATGAACGTAATGAAAACTCGAAGCCTCTCCTGGCAGACAGTCCAGAGCAGGAGTCTCAGGACAAGCTGCTGCCTACTCTCTTCGGGCCCCTGTTGTGATCTCTGGCTGACAGTCTCATGACTCGTCATTCTGAGGCAATGCTTAATGCAGCAGTCTATAAGCCTGAGCTCAAATGAGTCAGAGAACAGTACCTCTGAGCATTAGCATATATGTCATTATGAAGCAATTTTTTCTATGCAGGTTTCATCAGATTGGCTCAAACACGGCGCTTCCATTGCAAGGGACTGTAATCTTCTGCCAAGGTCTGACTGAAGATAGCAGATTATTTCCTAACCTAGTTTGTGGCTTTATAGGTTAGTACTCCTGGCCACTGGGTTAGATTTTATTACGTGACTGCTGTGTATGTTGCGAGAGTAATTTTATTAATGAAATGACCACCTCAAAGTTTACCTGAATGATAGAGGTACACTTATTTTATATAAAACAAAAAAATTCAGCCTAGCTCCATTAATTTTGAAGTACAATTTTATACATAAATCCAATATCATTTGCTCTTTCAACACTTAGGAGAACAATTTCAAGGGTATATATCAACAAAAAGTGCCCTTCTGTGATGTTTTGCAAACTATAAGACTCTAATAAATAACATTTTGGAAAGATGTGAGTAAATTAACTTCCTGACTCTTCGTTTTTGGGGGGAGAGGTATCCTAAAGGTGGTTGAATTTTTATTCTTTCTATTTCTTGTTCTAAGAACTGAACTGTGAAATAAAGAAAACAGAATCAATTAATTTTCTTACCTCAGCTCACATCATCTAGATCAATGCTTTACACCTAAGAGATGACAACCTGTTCTTTTCAGAAACAACTTTAGATAGAAGTCATTAAAAAGCAAATGGAGCAGATGTCACACACTTAGGTGTTTGAGTCATTTTTTTGTGTGTGTCTAGCTGCATATTGGCACTTAGCCTAGTTAAGAAATTATTCTCACATTAGTTTCCAAAGACAAACTGGACAACCAAAGCAAGTAAAATGGCAAAAGTTTATGTGTGAGAGTGAAAGCCCATGCTATTGACCAGTCTGTAAGCTTCAGCTACACTACTTACACACACCTGTGATTATTTTTTCCTTTTGAAGTACTAGGGCTTGAACACAAGGCTTTGCCTATGCCAGTCAATTGCTCTGCCACTGAGTTATTACCTCCAGCCCCAAGAATTATTCTTTTTTTTTTTTCTTCGAGTCAGGTTCTTGCTTTGGAGTTTAGGCTGGCCCTGAGCTCACCATGTAGCCCAGGCAAGCCTCGAACTCACAGCAATCCTCCTGCCTCTGCCTTTCAAGTGCTAGGATTACAGGTGTGAGCCACCATGCCTGGCATTGTGGTATATAGGACTGATTCCTGGTGGGTATGAGTCACCACACCTGGTATTGTTGTATGTAGTTAACGGGGATCAAACTTGGGACCTTGTGCTTGTTGCAAGGCAGATACTGGAACCACTGAGCTAAATTCTTGGCCCCCTAAGAACTATTCTTTACATACAAAGTGAAAAGGTTTGAATAGACAGACTTTAATTGCTCTTGTAGGTTTTCTCCTAAAACATTAGTTTTAGGAGAAAAAAAGCACATGAGATGATTAGATCTAGAGTCTAGGTCTCTTAGTTTTACTGCATCATAAAATTAATTACAGTCCTCTAAGTAAAAAGGTTTCTATATTAAGAGCTGAGGACTTAGCTCACTCAAGAGGTACTGTGCCTACCTTAGAAACACAAGGGCCCAAGCTGGATCCCCTGTACCTCAAAAAAAAAAAAAGTTTCTGTATTAAATACTAGTAATGCCTACTTGCTATGCTATTGTCTGAATGTGTTTATATCCCCCAGGAATATATTTGCACATCAATAGTATTAGAAAGTGGAGCCTTGGGGCTGGGATTTAGCTCAGTGGCACAGCACCTGCCTTGCAAGCAGAAGGTCCCGACTTCAATCTCTGACACCAGGGGAAAAAAACAAAACCAGGTGGGGCCTTTGGAAGTGAAGAGATCCTGAGAATGAAGTCTTAACTATTAGTTCCCTTGATAAAGAGGCCAGAGGGGGGTTGTTTGCTCCTTCTGCCATGTGAAGACTCAGCCAGAAGGCACCATTATGAATGAGGAAATAGGCCCTCTCTAGATGATGAATTTGCCGGGGTTGTGGTCTAGGACTTCTCCAGAACTGGGAGGAACAGTCCTATTGTTCCTGACATCCAGTCTCTAGTATTTTGATATAATGTGATCATGAGATGAAAAGAGAAGTTGGTGGGTAACATCTTCAGTAAAGGTTTTTTAAAGAAATCAGACTCCCGGGCCGGAGGGTTAGTTCAGTGGTTCCGGCGCCTGCCTCGCAAGTGCAAGGTCCTGAGTTCGATCCCCGGTAAACACATACAATGCTGGGCGTGGAGACTCACGCCCACCAGCAATCAATACCACATACCACAATGCCGGGCGTGGTGGCTCACGCCTGTCATCCCAGCACTCGGGAGGCAGAGACAGGAGGATTGCTGAGTTCCAGGCTTGCCTGGGCACCATAGTGAGCTCAGGGCCAGCCTGAACTACAAAGCGAGACCCTGTCTATGGTCCAGGAATCACACTCCTTGCTATTTACCCAACTGATTTAAAAACTTGTATCCACACGAAAGACCTACACATAAAATGTTTCTAACAGCTCCATTCACTACTGTGAAAACTTGAAAGCAACAAAGTCCTTCAGTAGATAAATCAATGTCAGTTGTTGTACATAAGGACAAAAAAAAATATTTTATTGTTAAAAAAAATGTGCTACCAAGAGGAGGAAAAGACATGACGGAATCTTTAACTGCATCATAAATGAAAGAACCTAGAGCCAGTGTTTAGCTCGGTGGTTCAGCACCTGGCTCACAATCCTCAGTACTAAGAAAACAGAACCTACTCAGAACAGGTTACCCGCTGTACGGTTCCACTTTGACATGCTGAAAAAGGCAAAACTCTTGAGACAGTAAAAGATCAGTGGCTGCTGGGGGTTGAAGGTAGGAGGGATGAATAGATGAAGTAGGGAAGATTTTTAGGGAAGCAAACTATTTGTATGCTACTGTCATGGTAGATACCTTATTGTACGTTTGCCAAAACCCATAGATTATACAGTATCAAGGCTGAACTAGGTGTTAACTGTGGGTTCTGAGTTGCACCCAGTGTAACAAGAGCACCACTTCAGCGTGGGCTGTCTGTAGTCGAGATACTGTGCGCGGGAATGGGGGTTTTGAGGAATTCATTACTTTCTGCTTAATGTTGCTGTGACCCAAAATTACTCTTAAAAAAGGAAAGTCTGTTCAAAAGTAAAAAGAAAGAAGACATTTAGGCCTAAATGTAATTATTTTTGTTCCGTCTTCAAATAAAGTGCCAAATTTTAGGAGGAAGAAAGAGTATGGGCTCACTTGGCAGATCCCTCCTGTCCTTGGCTTTTCTCTTCTTCTCTTGGATCTTAGACAAGAAACAAGGTGTAACTATCGTCAGAGGAAAAGAGCCGTACTAAGCAGCAAAGTAGAAGGAGCCTGGCTGTTCCCCTGGGCTGCCATCCCGAACTTCCAAGAGCTGGGTGGCTTAAGCCAACAGAAATGTATTCTGTGACAGGTCTGGATGAAAGAGGTCCAAATAAAGTGCTCCCAGGGCCGTGCTGTCTGCAGAGCCTCTGGGGAGGATCCTCCCAGGCCCAGGTGTTCCCTGGTTTATCACAGCGTAATTCCAATGTGTGCCTCTGTGCTCAGCAGGTCCTCTTCTCGTATATCTCTACATTTTATCTTCTTGTAAGAACACTGGTCTTAGAACATTAGAGCCCACTAAAATTCTGACTCAGTTCTGTCTGCAAAGGCCTTATCTTTGAAAGAGATCACATTCACAGGGACTGGGGATTAGGACTTCAGTATCTATGGAGCTAGGTAGAGAGAGACACCTGTAAACAGCCCCTGATGGCATTCTGGGATGCTTTGCCACATCTGGATTTTCTACCTTGGAGTTTATACTACTCGAGGAAAATGAAGCCCCTGTTTCATTAAAGCTTTATTTGTTCACCGAACTCACTTCCTTTCTGACACAGTATCCTCTAAGTGAGGACTCAGAAATTTAGAACTATCTCCCACTTGGAGCCTATCTATTCAGAGGACAGTTTTGGTAACCTTTTAAAAATAGAGATCAGGGCTCAGTGGTTCCAGCATCTACCTTGTAATCTCAAGGTCCAGAGTTCGATCCCCAGTAACCACACACACCACAGTGCAGGGCGTGGTGGCTCATGCCTATAATCCCAGAACTCTGGAGGCAAAGGCAGGAGGATTTCTGTGAGTTTTAGGCTTCTCTGGGCTACATAGTGAGCTCAGGGCCAGCCTGAATGACAAAGAAAAAACTTGTCTCAAAAAAAAAATTTTTAAAAAAATAGAGACCATTATTCCTTACTAGTGACTGGGAGCTTCTGCTTCACTAAGGTTTTTCTAGTCATAATTTAAAGATCAAATCTGTTTTCAAAATAAAGTTTGCCAGATACTGAAAAGGTCAGTGGACATGTATTCAGCAGCCAAATTTAGGTTCTAAGTCTGCCCCAGACTCACACCCGTCTCAGATATATCTTCATTAGTCACCACTACATACCTCACTCAATGAGAATATAAATGCAGCTTTTGTGCTTTTATTACCAGAAGCATAGTTGGCTTGTCCAACGCAATCATGTTCAATTTTATGATACCATCTCTCTGCCAGGTGTGGAGCTCAGAAATAAATGGGCCAGAAAACACTTTAAGGAGCCAACACTGAAATTTGTCATAAGTTTAAGAGGAGGTCTTAGGCCAGTTTTGTGGCATCCATAACTAGGAACATAACCATGATTCATTCCATTTATTTATGGGCTCCCGCAGCAAGGACAAGCAATTGCTTCCATCATCTGTTAGTCAGAGCCCTGAGAGCGTCACTTTCCTGCTCAGTGGGCTCAGTGAAGGCTGACATCAGAGTAAAGAGATATCCCCATCACCTACCCTAAGAAAAATGAGAACTCTGATGGTTCATCCAGGCCTTCCATCCTTTCTTCCCTTCTCCTAAGAAGTATTTATTGACTGCCTGTCTTCTGCCAGACTTACTGCAGGCACCAAAGATCAAGTAAGACACTAGCCCTACCTTCATGAGGCCTGCAGTTTGGCTGCTGAGATAGACCAAACAATAGGAAAAATAAAAGGTAGTAAGCAGTTAAGACTATAAAACATGGTGTAGGGAAGCCCACAGCCAAGGCACTGTACGCTTTTTTAAGAAGGTCAGTTTGATGCTCCTGCTGACACTGAAGATAAGACACACATTAGCCAGGCAGGAGAGGGGCAGCAGCATGTGCAGAGACCCAGGGGCAAGATGGCATGTGGCAACCTGGAGACCTGAGGAGAGTCTGCTGTGGTGGCTCGTGAGGCTCTTGGGGAAATGTCAGTGCAGAGAATGACGTGGGTTCCTGGTAAGAGGGTGCAGGAGAAGTCACCGTGAGGCTGTGCAGTCCGTGATCAGGCTTATGTTTTGGATTCTTGTGGCAGCAGTGCACAGATGGAGAAACACAGAACAAGAGGCAGGAGCCAGCGTGCTTCTCTGTGGTGCTGGGCCGTGAGAGAACTGGGAGAAGAGACACATTTAAGAAGCAAAATTGACAACACTCTGTGAGATATCAGTAATGGGGTACATATGGGAATAGCAGACACCCAAAGTGACACTTTGTGCTTTTGTTATGTGGTATAAATGTGGATGTTCTTATAGGTTAAATACTAGGATACACAATAAAAATAGTTAATTCTCTAATACTGATATTTAAGATTCAAATTTTAATATTTAAGAAAGTATTAATCTTAATTTTTAGTATCATATCATTAAATATGTTTAATATGAAAATAAAATATGCTTTAGATATTGACAGAGATGAATGATGACACAAAAATATGTAGAGTATGAAAGTCATCCTATATGAATCAATAGTTCTCATTTATTTTCAGTTTTCAGTTTCCTTTAGTTCCAGTCAATGGCCCATGTTTTCTATTTGTAGGAAATGAAAAAATGATACATTGGAGCCAAAAAGAGCTTCAGAGATAATGAAACCTGGAGTCTCCAAGTTGGAAGTACTACATAACAACATTAAAACATTTTAAGATAAGAAATACTCAGAATATCATTATGCTAAAAGACAGTAGATGCAATGCCAAGACCATATGCTTATAACTATTATAAAACAAGGGTGTCTTGGACATGGAACTGTTTGGATTAAATGAGGCAGTGTATGTAAATCATCAAGCACGATTCTGAGTGACTGGACGCTGTCACAGCAGGCACTATCCACCAGAAATCCATTCTCTGCTTAGAGTTCTGGGCCCATTGCAGCACAACAAGAATGGATTCTCTGTCTTCTTTGCAGACCAGTATTGGTTTCTAACAACAGTCGCCAAAGGTTCATGAGCAGAAATAATGAGGGTTGCTTCCCAGCCTGGACTCTGGGAAATCTACGCACAGATTTCTTCACATTGGCCCCTTGCTTTGATCTGAACGCAACTATGATATGGCCCAGCAGAGGAGGACAATGCCTTAGCCTCAGGGAAAGGATTCAGAATAGGCAGCAAGAGGCCGAGTCCCTGGGTTGCCACGTGGAGCAGTGTGGCCTCCTTCCTGCCCGGGACTGCTATAAAGGAAGTAAGCATGTCTGTCCTTTGAGCCACGGAGTTGTCAGGAATCTGTTATGGTAGGTTCATTTTTGCCCATACAATGTCTTTCTTTTTCTATTCTTCTGCAAAATAACTATTTCATTTTTGCAATATTTTCTTCCATCCACAGGTATAAATATTTTAAGTAGCTGGCCTTATAATGTACATGTTATTTTGAACACTGTCAGTTTCATTTCTCATATCATGGCCGTAATCCCAGATTCAAAATTACCTTCACCTATTTATTCTAAAACATAAAATTCAACTTCTCAGAGTAGACCGGGGCAATGAAAATGTTCGGGTTTGTTTTGAGCTTCTCCCTTGGGATAATGACCATGGCCCCAGCAGTTTCAAGAAGTGATTAGAGACGGGTGAGGTTGGGCACTGTTTGTCAGCAGGAAATTTTTTAAGTATTGATTTCTCAGGAGCTGACCTTTCTAGTTGGACCACTAGAAAACCTGACTCCTCTTCACCCAACAATTACTCTCTTCCTAAAATAGCTTAACTTCCTAAGTGGAAATTGAGATCATCATAAAAGCATCAAAAACTTCTAAGGAGTAAAAGACCCATCAAAGATTTTGGCTTTATCAGAGAACGGTGTGTCCTTTTGATCTTTGGACTCCTGAAATGAGTGGGATTTCATGTCCTTAAGAAGCTTAGCAAGAAATAAATCCAATAGTGTCATCTCAAAAAGATAAAAATTGTAGAATGTTGTAGGTAGGATGACTGGTATAAGAATGCAGACAAGACTAGAACTTAGTTGATTTGAAAAAAATAAAGAAAATTACTTGTTAATCAGTTTAGAAGCATTTGCTAAGTATGCAAAGCACTATCTCAGGTACCATCCCACGGCCAGGTACAGATCATGGTCACTGTTTTTGTAGTCTAGTGGGAATAACAGATAAAACTAATAAAAATTTGTGGTAGCATGAAATGAACACTATAATGTTTGTATGAGCAAATTGCAGTGGTGTCATTTTGAGAGAAAATAATTGACGTTGAAGAAAAAAGTCTAATTCGCAGATAATAAAAGCATTTGCCTTTCCCCACTTATTACCATTTCTCAGTCTTTGAAAATTACCTTTGTTTTGAGACATTTGAGAAAATACCCCACATTTGTCCCTGAGTCACCCTCTCACAGCTGCTTTCTGGGTCACTTGCTCTTGGCCATTGCCTTCCATTTGATCCCCACTCTTCATCCTGGTGCCACCTGGACCATCTGGGACCCTTTTAGTCACCATATGATAGTTGTCTCTGTGGAAGGATGGATCATGTTTCATTTTGTTTTTCTAATTCCCCACAGTAATACAGAACCTGAGCATACCTCACAGAGTGGATTAAAGAATTGCTGAGAAACAGGGGCAACTTACGATATAGGAGGATAAAACTTAAAATTCAGTGACAAACATGATAGTTCTTATGGAAGAAAGAGCTGGAAGTCCTATACAGCTGTCTTCTGGTGGAAACATTTTAGTTCCTAATCAGCTTCCTCTTTAGGAATCTTTAGTTCTTCTGTTCTTGAAACACAAAGCCTTACTACACTTGCATGAATCCCACCCTGGCCCTGGTCCCTGGTCTGGCCAATTAAAGGTCATAGTAGCCACAGCAATGGCCCTTATGAGGAAGGAGACTCAGGACACCCAAGGTGGTCTTTACACCTCAGGCCAAGATGTCTTGAAGTCTCTGTGTCAGTCCAGTATAAATCTTTGCATCCTCATCTTCTGGAATTTTTCTCATTGGTTTAAACATATGTCAAACACCTTTTTCTAGAGGAGGCTATACTTTAAAAAATAGTACACTAAATCTGTATTAAAGAGGATAAATTCTTATTGTAAAGTTTCTTTATCGTGCTAAGCAAAGGAACTTTCTTAATAGTCAATGTAGATGAAAGAGGATCTTTGTTCTTTTGGGTGAGGCTGAATTTGTGGGCGGGCTCCTCCTCTCAATAACTTCCCTTAGAGGAAAGGAGGAAGACGGACCATAAAATCCAATATAGATGTCCAACCGGGCGTGGTGGCTCACACCTGTAATCCCAGCACTCGGGAGGCAGAGACAGGAGGATTGCTGAGTTCCAGGCTTGCCTGGACTACATAGTGAGCTCAGAGCCAGCCTGAACTACGAAGCAAGACCCTGTCTCAAAAAAAAAAAAAAAAAAATCCAATATAGATGTCTGGTGCATAATGATCTCTATACTCCCGTCCCTCAGAAATGGACAGAGGAAGAGCCTGAACCAGTCATGGCATTTCTGTATTCCAACTCATAGGAATTCACCAAAGGGTTAGAGGCATCATTTAAGACTTGCTACTCAGAGGGTTTCTTGAACTCTGCACCCTTTTCCTTTAGGAATTAAGAAAAAGGCAGAGAAAATTCTATTGCTCCCATGAAGAAAGACTTTCCTTGTTATACAATTGAATAAAGCCAACATGAATAAAAGACTAAAAGACCATGCTATTAGTGTGCAAGTACTGGTTCCTGTCACAAAAGTCTTAAAATTCCCATAGTTCTTAAGAACTATCCTTCAATTCACTGGGTTATTCTAGTATTTTTCCAGTTGTGGTCAAATTTTACTTAAACTAGATTTGAGTTGAATTTTTTTTTTCCTTGAAAAAGAAATGGTCTTGGGATTATACTTTCTAGAGAAAAATCATCTTCTCTGAGCATGGAGATACAAGCAGAAAAAGTCATTTCCAGTAAATGTAAACAAATCCTACTTATGCAGTCAAGGATTCCTCCTCTGACTCATGATATTATTCCAAATAAGACTCTTGGGAAATGGTTTTCTAACATGATGCTTTGATGGTGCAAATTTTCTAATCCTTAGTCAACCAGTTAAGTGAAACTCTGTGGGAGCCCCAACTTGCCCTGCAGGGCCTAGCTCCTCCTACATATTGAATCAATTGCATATTCCACCTTTGTCTTCAAAACATAATTACAACATATTTATGTACATAATTTCTAATAATTACTGTGTAATATGGTCACTGAAAAATACCAATAAATGTACCTGGAACCATACCTTATTCAAGCAATAATATTTCACAAAAATTATGATTGAAAAGAGATTTGTGATTGAGTTTTAGGTGAGGGTAGGATGGTTGGTGAGAAGTTTGATAAGGTTTCATTAAGCTTCTAGCTGGGGTTTCCACTGATCTCAGAGAGCTAAGGACGATCATGCAGATTGTCACTGTCACTGACCCAGGTCTGTCTCCTCTAAAGAACTGGAGATACTCAGAAGGAGCCATATTCCACAGATATTCAGCCTGGTATTTCCAGATATTTCCATATTTGTGGGAATATCATAATAGATTGTGATTTCTATATTATTTGTGCATCAGTTCAGTAACTCTGACCCAAACATCAAAGAACTTCTTCAGAGATACACAAATCAAGTAATCCTAGTGCTTGGGAAGTTGAGGGCAGAGAGAGTAAGGATCACAAATTCAAATCCAACCTGGACAATTTAGCAAGACATTGTCAAAAAAAAAAAAAAAAGACAAAGACAGGGACTAGGGATTTAGTTCAGTGGTTCCAGCATCTGCCTGGCAAATGCAAGGTCCCAAATTCAATTCCCAGTGCCACATACCACAATGCTGGGCATGGTGGCTCACTCCTGTAATCCCAGAACTGAGGAGCGAGGCACAGGGATTACTTTGAGTTCAGGGTAGTCTGGAGTACACAGTGAGTTCAGGGCCAGTCTGAACTACAAAGTAAGACCTTGTCTCAAAAACTTAAAAGAAGCAGGAGAGGGAGAGGGGGAGGG